>WNWK01035939.1:0-19470 GCA_009830355.1 Cherax destructor | reverse complement strand
TATTTCAAGAAGTATAAGCAACAGAAGTCCAAAAGTTATTTTACAGCTCTATACATCACTAGTGAGACCTCATTTGGATTATGCAGCTCAGTTTTGGTCTCCTTACTACAGGATGGATATAGATTCATTGGAGAACATACAAAGAAGAATGACTAAAATGATTTACAGTATATGAAATCTCCCGTTTAAAGATAGACTTAGAGCGTTGAATCTCCACTCTCTGGAGAGACGTAGAATGAGGGGAGATATCATCGAGGTGTACAAGTGGATGATGGGCATAAACAAAGGAGATATTAATAAAATACTGAGGATATCGAACCAAGTAAGAACCAGAAATAACGGATTTAAATTGGATAAATTTAGATTTAGAAAGGACATAGGCAAGTACTGGTTTTCGAACAGAGTTGTAGATGCGTGGAACAATCTTCCGAGTAGGGTGATAGAGGCTAGGACCTTGGGTGGCTTTAAAAAGAGATTGGACAAATATATGAGTGGGAGGGGCTGGGTTTGATTGGTGTCGTGAGTACGGGAATAAATTCTTAGGTAGTGGTGGTTTTGATAAGGACCTGCATTGTATGGGCCAGTAGGCCTTCTGCAGTGTTCCTCCATTATTATGTTCTTATGTTCTTAAGGCACTGAATGAGCAGAAGTACCGGGTCCATCACCAGACCGTTGAAGGAGCAAAATCACCTGGTCCATCACCAGGAAACTGATTATAAAATACCCATATGATGGGAAAATAAATACAAATGCAGCATAATGCAAACCTTTATTGATAACGTTTCGCCCACACAGTGGACTTATTTGAGTCAATAATTCCTTACAGGACCGTCTCAAATATAACAACCCTGCATTCTCCACCTGACTCTCCAACGAAAAAAAGCCCCATTATGTGGGCGAAACGTTGTTAATAAAAGATCGCATTATTATGCATTTGTTTATTTTTCCAAGGATAACTTGACTAAGTATACATTCCATTCTCTAGGCGAAAGGCGCTGGATGACCTCTACTTGTTGAATACTTTCCTGCAATGATATAAATCGATAGAGTATTCAATCATACACAGCAAGGAACTTCGATGTTGTCATGGAAATAAGGAAACGTGGATCTTGAAGCAAAGTTTATAATAATATTCGTCACAGATAACTTAGCTGATAATCTCAACTCATCCGAAATCTTTAGTAAATTTGATCATTACGAACAATTGGTTGTGGTGCTGTGCTTGGAAGAATCTGATCTAATTAAAAACTTTAAGTTTCCAACTTGTTGTCAACAATGCGACAGGGAATCACTTCTATCCACTTTGTAAAATTAAAAGATCACTTAAGAGGAACATCACGACGCACTTAACAAACAAGTCAAAAAAGTTTGCAGTTAGCCTAAAAACACATTAAACCTCAACAAGGTTACCACAAACTACCTTCTTGTGAAGGTGTCGTAATGCAGCTGCCGGTCCAAAAGTCATCCACCACGAATGACAACCCTTCCATCCACGCTTCATCCACCACGAATTAAATATATCTGCCTTCATTACTCAATGATCAAGATAGAAACATCCATATATTCACAGCTCATCCGCAACTTGTTTAAACATACATTCATCTTCGGTTCATCTACCACGAGAGAAACGTCCACCCATCCATAACTCATCCACCTAAGGTAAAACATCCATCCATTCAAATGTTCAAACATACATTCACCTATAACTCATCCACCACGAGTGTACCATCCATCTATTGACAACTCATCCACCACGAGTGTTTCCACCCATCTACTGACAACTAATCCACCACGAGTGTACCATCCATCTATTGACAACTCATCAAGCAAGAGTAAATCATCCATCTATTGACAACTCATCCACCACGAGTGAATCAACCATCTGTTGAAAATTCATCCGCGCCACACTGCTCAACACTCCGCACTACTCATCCGATCTGCACTGCTCATCCACTGTGCACTGTTCATCCACTCTGCACTGCTCATCCACTCCCCACTGTTCATCCACTCTGCACTGCTCATCCAATCCCCACTGATCATCCATTAAACACTGCTCATCCACTCAACACTGATCATCCACTCAACACTGATCATCCACTAAACACTGCTCATCCTCTCTGCACTGCACATTCACTCCACATTGCTCGCCCACTCTGCACTGACCATCCATTCCACACTGTTCATCCATTCTGACCTGCTCATCCACTCCACACAGCTCATCCACTCTGCACTGCTCATTCACTACACACTGCTCATCCATTATGCACTACTCATGCACTCTTCACTGCTCATCCACTCCACACTGCTCATCCACTCTGCACTGCTCATCCACTCCACACTGCTCATCCACTCTGCACTGCTCATCCACTCCACACTGCTCATCCACTCCACACTGCTCATCCACTCTGCACTGCTCATCCACTCCACACTGCTCATCCACGTCACACTGCTCATCCACTCCACACTGCTCATCCACTCCACACTGCTCATCCACTCCACACTGTTCATCGTCTCTGCACTGTTCATCCACTCCGCACTGTTCATCCAATCTGCACTGCTCATCCACTCTGCTCTGTTCATCCACTCTACACAGCTCATCCACTCTACACTGCTCATCTTCTCTGCACTGTTCATGCACTATACACTGTTTATCCACTCTGCATTGCTCGTCCACGCTATACTGTTCATCCACTGTGCACTGCCCATCCACTGTGCACTGCCCATCCACTCCACACTACTCATCCATTTTATACTGCTCATCCTCTCCACACTGCTCATCCTCTCCAAACTGCATATCCACTCTGCACTGCTCATCCACTCTGCACTGCTCATCCACTCTGCACTGCTCATCCACTCTGCACTGCTCATCCACTCTGCACTGATCATCCACTCTGCACTGCTGTTCCACTCAGGTCTGCCCATGAAATCTGCACCGCTCATTCAGTACTCACTGCTCATCCACTACACACACACACAAACACACACACACACACACACACACACACACACACACACACAAACACACATACACACACACACACACACACACACGCACAAAGGGATCTGGACAGGCTGCAAGCCTGGTCCAGCAATTGGCTCCTGGAGTTCAACCCCACCAAGTGCAAAGTCATGAAGATTAGGGAAGGGCAAAGAAGACCGCAGACGGAGTACAGCCTAGGGGGCCAGAGACTGCAAACCTCAATCAAGGAAAAAGACTTTGGGGTGAGTATAACACCAGTTACATCTCCTGAAGCGCACATCAACCAAATCACTGCTGCAGCATGTGGGCGCCTAGCAAACCTAAGAACAGCATTCCGACATCTTAATAAAGAATCGTTCAGAACCCTGTACACTGTGTACGTTAGGCCCATACTGGAGTATGCAGCACCAGTTTGGAACCCACATCTGGCCAAGCACGTGAAGAAGCTCGAGAAAGTGCAAAGGTTTGCAACAAAACTAGTCCCGGAGCTAAGGGGTATGTCCTACGAGGAGAGGTTAAGGGAAATCGACCTGACGACACTGGAGGACAGGAGAGATATGGGGGACATGATAACAACATATAAGATACTGAGAGGAATTGACAAAGTGGACAGAGACAGAATGTTCCAGAGATGGGACACAGCAACAAGGGGACACAGTTGGAAGTTGAAGACTCAGATGAATCACAGGGAAGTTAGGAAGTATTTCTTCAGTCACAGAGTGGTCGGGAAGTGGAATAGTTTAGGAAGTGATGTAGTGGAGGCAGGCTACATACATAGCTTTAAGAAGAGGTATGATAATGCTCATGGCGCAGGGAGAGTGACCCAGTAGCGGCCAGTCAAGAGGAGGGGCCAGGAGCTGTGAATCGACCCCTGCAACCACAACTAGGTGAGTACAACTAGGTGAGTACAGATACACACACACACACACACACACACACACACACATACACATACACACACACACACATACACATACACACACACACACACACACACACACACACACACACTTACACACCCACTTACATGTATAGTGTGCAAAGTCCTGGAGAAAATCATCAGGAAAAGAATGGTGGAACACCTTGAGCGGAACAGGATAATAAACACCAGACAGCACGGATTCCGGGAAGGCAAATCCTGTGTAACAAACCTCCTAGAGTTCTATGATAAAGTAACAGAGGTAAGGCAGGAGAAAGAAGGGTGGGTTGATTGCATTTTCCTGGACTGCAGGAAGGCCTTCGACACAGTTCCTCACATGAGATTAGTAAAGAAGTTGGAAGAACAAGCAGGTATAACAGGAAGGGCACTGGAATGGATCAGGGAATACCTCAAAGGGAGGCAACAACGGGTCATGGTGCGGGGTGAGGTATCACAGTGGGCGTCTGTGACGAGTGGTGTACCGCAGGGGTCAGTCCTAGGACCAGTGTTATTCCTGGTATATGTAAATGACATGACGGACGGGATAGACTCAGAAGTGTCTCTATTCGCGGATGATGTGAAAATAATGAGGAGAATCACATCGGAAGAGGACCAGGCAGGGCTGCAAACAGACCTGGACAAGCTCGACATCTGGTCTAGCAGTTGGCTTCTCGAATTCAATCCCTCCAAATGCAAAGTCATGAGGATCGGAGAAGGGCAAAGAAGACCGCTGACAGAGTACAAGCTAGGCGGACAAAGGCTACAAACCTCGGCAAAGGAGAAAGACCTTGGAGTGAGTATAACGCCAAGCACGTCTCCGGAGGCACACATCAACCAGATAACTGCGGCAGCATATGGGCGTCTGGCAAACCTTAGATTAGCGTTCCGTTACCTTAACAAGGAATCGTTCAAGACACTGTATACCGTATACGTCAGGCCCATACTAGAATATGCAGCACCAGTCTGGAACCCACACCTGGTCAAGCACGTAAGGAAACTAGAGAAAGTGCAAAGGTTTGCGACAAGGTTAGTTCCACAACTCAGGGGTCTGTCTTATGAAGAAAGATTGAGGGAAATAGGACTAACAACACTGGAGGAAAGAAGGGACAGAGGAGACATGATAACGACATACAAAATACTGCGGGAATTGACAAGGTAGATAGTGACAGGTTGTTTCAGAGAGGGAACACAGAAACAAGGGGACACAACTGGAAGCTGAAGACTCAGATGAGTCAAAGGGATGTCAGGAAACATTTCTTCAGCCACAGAGTAGTCAGGAAGTGGAATGGACTAGAGAAAGATATAGTGGAGGCAGGAACCATACATAGTTTTAAGACAAGGTATGATAAAGCTCATGGAGCAGGGAGAGCAGAGACCCAGTAGCAGACAGCGAAGAGGCGGGGCCAGGAGCTGAGTCTCGACCCCTGAAACCACAATTAGGTGAGTACAATTAGGTGAGTACACAAACCTCCTAGAGTTCTATGATAAAGTAACAGAGGTAAGGCAAGATAGAGAAGGGTGGGTTGATTGCATTTTCCTGGACTGCAGGAAGGCCTTCGACACACTTCCTCACATGAGATTAGTAAAGAAGTTGGAAGAACAAGCACGTATAACAGGAAGGGCACTGGAATGGATCAGAGAATACCTCATAGGGAGGCAACAACGGGTCATGGTGCGTGATGAGGTATCACAGTGGGCACCTGTGACGAGCGGCGTTCCGCAGGGGTCAGTCCTAGGACCAGTGTTATTCTAGGTATATGTAAATGACATGACAGATGGGATAGACTCAGAAGTGTCTCTGTTCGCAGATGATGTGAAATTAATGAGGAGAATCACATCGGAGGAGGACCAAGCAACACTTCAAACAGACCTGGACAAGCTTGACATCTGATCTAGCAAATGGCTTCTCGAATTCAATCCCACCAAATGCAAAGTCATGAAGATCGGAGAAGGGCAAAGAAGACCGCTGACAGAGTACAGGCTAGGCGGACAAAGGCTACAAACCTCGGAAAAGGAGAAAGACCTTGGGGTGAGTATAACGCCAAGCACGTCTCCGGAGGCACACATTAACCAGATAACTGCGGCAGCATATGGGCGACTGGCAAACCTAAGATTAGCGTTCCGTTATCTTAACAAGGACTCGTTTAAGACACTGTACACCGTGTACGTCAGGCCCATACTAGAATATGCAGCACCAGTCTGGAACCCACACCTGGTCAAGCACATAAAGAAACTAGAGAAAGTGCAAAGGTTTGCGACAAGGTTAGTTCCACAACTCAGGGGTCTGTCCTATGAAGAAAAGCTGAGGGAAATAGAACTAACAACACTGGAGGAAAGAAGGGTCAGAGGAGACATGATAACGACATACAAAATACTGCGGGGAATCGACAAGGTAGACAGTGACAGGATGTTCCAGAGAGGGAACACAGAAACAAGGGGACACAACTGGAAGCTGAAGACTTAGATGAGTCAAAGGGATGTTAGGAAGCATTTCTTCAGCCACAGAGTAGTCAGGAAGTGGAATAGTCTAGAGAAAGACATAGTGGAGGCAGGAACCATACACAGTTTTAAGACGAGGTATGATAAAGCTCATGGAGCAGGTATCCAGTAGCTGGCAGCGCAGAGGCTGGGCCATGAGCTGAGTCTCGACCCCTGCAACCACAATTAGGTGAGTACACACACACACACACTGCTCATCAACTAACCTTTGCTCATTCACCATATATAGCCCAACAAGTGCACATATATCATTCGCCATATAAATTACACACACCACTTCCCATTCCCCACTCAACTGTCATCTTGTGTACAATAATTGTCCCCAGACACTGCTCATCCTGTACATTACCCATCCCCAGACACTGCTCATCCTGTACATTACCCATCCCCAGACACTGCTCATCCTGTACATTACCCATCCCCAGACACTGCTCATCCTGTACATTACCCATCCCCAGACACTGCTCATCCTGTACATTACCCATCCCCAGACACTGCTCATCCTGTACATTACCCATCCCCAGACACTGCTCATCCTATACATTAACCATCCCCAGACACTGCTCATCCTATACATTAACCATCCCCAGACACTGCTCATCCTATACATTAACCATCCCCAGACACTGCTCATCCTATACATTAACCATCCCCAGACACTACTCATCCTATACATTAACCATCCCCAGACACTGCTCATCCTATACATTAACCATCCCCAGACACTGCTCATCCTATACATTACCCATCCCCAGACACTGTTCATCCTATACATTACCCATCCCCAGACACTGCTCATCCTGTACATTACCCATCCCCAGACACTGCTCATCCTATACATTAACCATCCCCAGACACTGCTCATCCTATACATTACCCATCCCCAGACACTGTTCATCCTATACATTAACCATCCCCAGACACTGCTCATCCTATACATTAACCATCCCCAGACACTGCTCATCCTATACATTAACCATCCCCAGACACTACTCATCCTATACATTAACCATCCCCAGACACTGCTTATCCTATACATTAACCATCCCCAGACACTACTCATCCTATACATTAACCATCCCCAGACACTGCTCATCCTATACATTAACCATCCCCAGACACTGCTTATCCTATACATTAACCATCCCCAGACACTGCTCATCCTATACATTAACCATCCCCAGACACTGCTTATTACCTATACATTAAACCATCCCCAGACACTACTCATCCTATACATTAACCATCCCCAGACACTCCTCATCCTATACATTAACCACCACCAGACACTGCTCATCCTATACATTAACCATCACCAGACATTGCTTATCCTATACATTAACCATCACCAGACACTGCTCATCCTATACATTAACCATCCCCAGACACTCCTCATCCTATACATTAACCACCACCAGACACTGCTCATCCTATACATTAACCATCACCAGACATTGCTTATCCTATACATTAACCATCCCCAAACACTGCTTATCCTATACATTAACCATCCCAAGACACTCTCATCCTTCATTAACCACCACGAGAACTGTATCCTATACATTAACCATTCAGAGAATTGCTTATCCTGATGACATTAACCATCGCAAACACGTATCCTGAGTGAGCACATCTACGGAAGACACTGCTCATCATATACATTAACCATCACCAGACACTGCTCATCCAATACATTAACCATCCCCAGACACTGCTCATCATACACATTAACCATCCCCAGACACTGCTTATCCTATACATTAACCATCACCAGACACTGCTCATCCTATACATTACCCATCACCAGACAATGCTCATCCTATACATTAACCATCACCAGACACTGCTCATCCAATACATTAACTATCCCCAGACACTGCTTATCCTATACATTAACCATCCCCAGACACTGCTCATCCTATACATTAACCATCGCCAGACACTGCTCATCCTATACATTAACCATCACCAGACAATGCTCATCCTATACATTAACCATCCCCAGACACTGCTCATCCAATACATTAACTATCCCCAGACACTGCTTATCCTATACATTAACGATCCCCAGACACTGCTTATCCTATACATTAACGATCCCCAGACACTGCTTATCCTATACATTAACCATCCCCAGACACTGCTCATCCAATACATTAACCATCCCCAGACACTGCTCATCCTATACATTAACCATCACCAGACACTGCTCATCCAATACATTAACCATCCCCAGACACTGCTCATCCTATACATTAACCATCACCAGACACTGCTCATCCAATACATTAACCATCCCCAGACACTGCTTATCCTATACATTAACGATCCCCAGACACTGCTTATCCTATACATTAACGATCCCCAGACACTGCTTATCCTATACATTAACGATCCCCAGACACTGCTTATCCTATACATTAACGATCCCCAGACACTGCTTATCCTATACATTAACGATCCCCATACACTGCTTATCCTATACATTAACGATCCCCAGACACTGCTTATCCTATACATTAACGATCCCCAGACACTGCTTATCCTATACATTAACATCCCCAGACACTGCTATCCATCAAACATCTGAACTTACCCTCCATACAATTCACCATCCCTCAGACACTGCTCATCACATACATAACATTCCAACAACTGATCACACATCATGACTGCATCCATCACACATCTCACTCACACATGATCATCCATCACACACTTCACCACCTGATCATCCATCACACACATTCACTACGCAGATCATCCATCACACACATTCACCACACAGATCATCCATTACACACATTCACCACACAGATCATCCATCACACACATTCACTACACAGATCATCCATCACACACACTCACTACACAGATCATTCATCACACACATTCACCACACAGATCATCCATCACACACATTCACTACACAGATCATCCATCACACACATTCACTACACAGATCATCCATCACACACATTCACCACACAGATCATCCATCACACACATTCACCACACAGATCATCCATCACACACATTCACTACACAGATCATCCATCACACACATTCACCACACAGATCATCCACCACACACATTCACCACACAGATCATCCATCACACACATTCACCACACAGATCATCCATCACACACATTCACTACACAGATCATTCATCACACACATTCACCACACAGATCATCCATCACACACATTCACCACACATATCATCCATCACACACATTCACCACACAGATCACCCATCACAAACATTCACTACACAGATCATCCATCACACACATTCACTACACAGATCATCCATCATACACATTCACCACACAGATCATCCATCACACACATTCACCACACAGATCATCCATCACACACATTCACTACACAGATCATCCATCACACACATTCACCACACATATCATCCATCACACACATTCACTACACAGATCATCCATCACAAACATTCACTACACAGATCATCAATCATACACATTCACCACACATATCATCCATCACACACATTCACCACACATATCATCCATCACACACATTCACTACACAGATCATCCATCACACACATTCACTACACAGATCATTCATCACACACATTCGCCACACAGATCATCCATCACACATATTCACCACACAGATCATCCATCACACACATTCACTACACAGATCATCCATCATACACATTCACCTCACAGGTCATCCATCACGTACATTCACAGATCATCCATCACATACATTCACTACACAGATCATCCATCACATACATTCACCACACAGATCATCCCTCACACTCATTCACTACACAGATCATCCATCACACACATCCAATGCAATCTGTGTATCTGTTATAACCATTATAACCATTTAAAAGCAGCAAGTGTGCAAAAACTGGTGTCAGATTTGAACTATAAACTTTGGACGTAGTACCTGAGCAAGAGTTCCGTGCGTGCGCTCGCAATGTACGAGTGATCTTTTGACATCACGACATACATGACGTCTTCATCATCCAAGATGCTGCGGAGTTTTGCAAAGACTGATATCATTTTTTTTCTTGACCCTGTACCATGCAAAGTGTATTACACCCAGATGTATTTTCATTTCTTCCTAATCCGAGAAAGACATCCTTGTAATGCCTAACGCTAGTCCCCTCTGCCTCAACGTACGCTATTGAAGCACTGAGGACTGAAGCGTAACTTTGAAAAGCAAGTCAGAAGCGGCATACACAAGACATCCTTTGAAAACTTATATCCAAATTTCTTAAATTAAAAATGGTAAAGTAAGACATACACAGGTCGAATCTAATTTACATTCTACTTGAGAACATCATGATGGTTTCAAGCTGAGCTCAAGAAACATTATTTTGTTATCTGAGAGAGACAAGGGTTCTAAAATACACCAGGACATTAAGTTTGAAGCCGCTCAGATGTAGCATTATCAAGAAACAGAGAAGCAACACTTTTGTTGCAACACTCAGAAATTATTGCATGAAAAACAACATTTCAATTCTCGCAACTTGTTCCACAAAAAAAGTAATTTGGAATCTATAGAAGCCTAAATCAATTCAATGTTTCAGTGAATAAGTAAGTATTTAAGTAACTAAGTAAGTTAATAAGCCTGTAAGTTTAAAAGTAAGTAAGCTTGTAAGTGAATAAGTAAGTATGAAAGTAAGCATGTAAGTAAGTGAGTGTGTAAGTATGCAAGTAAGAATGTATGTAAGTAAATGAGTAAGTACTTTTAGTAATCAAGTAGGTATGCACTTAACTCCTGTACCTAAGCTTAATAACATTTCTAAAACGTAAAAAAGGGATATGGAATACTGGTTTGCAATTATGGTTTGGAAAAATTATATCGAAAACGTGATCAACTAGGGAAACAACTGTAAGCCTACTCTAGGCCCACCTACTATATTATATATCGACACTATATTCTGCTTGACGCACCAACAGGAATATTATTCAAATTTTCACGTAAACCAACATTTTATGTTGTTAGGAACAGAAAAAGTAAAATTGTGCAAAGACTGTACTATATTTTTGGAAAAAAAAATTCAACACCAGTCAGCGCAAACAATTACTCATACCGTTCAAGACATCATCACACACTCATTTGTGTCATGCACCACCTTCAGAGCCATCATTTTCATCATCATAATCTCAACGAGGATTTTGTTGTTTAAAATATGCTTAAGATTATTTTAAAATATCCTTAAGATTATTATTACTTGCAAAATATATCGTCGTTAACTTTCACTCATACCACTAGAAGCGCTCACACACACACACACACACACACACACACACACACACACACACACACACACACAAAAAAAAAAAAATCTTCAACACATCCATTGAAACTGGGCAACTACCTGAGGTGTGGAAGATGGCAAATGTAGTCCCAAGTTTTAAGAAAGGAGACAGACACGAGGCATTAAACTACAGACCTGTGTCACTGACGTGTATAGTATGCAAAGTCATGGAGAAGATCATCAGGAGGAGAGTGGTGGAGCACCTAGAAAGACACAAGCTTATAAACGACAACCAGCACGGTTTCAGGGAAGGAAAATCCTGTGTCACAAACCTACTGGAGTTTTATGACAAGGTAACAGAAGTAAGACACGAGAGAGAGGGGTGGATAGACTGCATTTTTTTGGACTGCAAGAAGGCGTTCGACACAGTTCCTCACAAGAGGTTAATGCAAAAGCTAGAGGATCAGGCACACGTAACATGAAAAGCACTGCAATGGATCAGAGAATATCTGACAGGGAGGCAGCAACGAGTCATGGTACGTGACGAGGTGTCAGAGTGGGCACCTGTGACGAGTGGAGTTCCACAAGGGTCAGTCCTAGGACCTGTACTGTTTTTGGTATATGTGAATGACATAACGGAAGGGATAGACTCAGAAGTGTCCCTGTTTGCAGATGATGTGAAGTTAATGAGAAGAATCAAATCAGTAGAGGATCAGGCAGGACTACAAAGAGACCTGGACAGGCTACAAGCCTGGTCCAGTAACTGGCTCCTTGAATTTAACCCTGCAAAATGTAAAGTCATGAATATCGGGGAAGGGCAAAGAAGACCGCAGACAGAGTATAGTCTAGGTGGCCAAAGAGTGTAAACCTCACTCAAAGAAAAAGATCTTGGGGTGAGTATAATACCGAGCACATCTCCTGAGGCACACATCAATCAGATAACTGCTGCAGCATACGGGCGGCTGGCAAACCTAAGAATAACGTTCCAATACCTCACTAAGGAATCATTCAAGACTCTGTATACCATATACGTCAGGTCCATACTGGAGTATGCAGCACCAGTTTGGAACCCACACCTGGTCAAGCACGTCAAGAAATTAGAGAAAGTGCAAAGGTTTACAACAAGACTAGTCCCAGAGCTAAGGGGATTGTCCTACGAAGAAAGGTTAAGGGAAATCGGCCTGACGACACTAGAGGACAGGAGGGTTAGGGGAGACATGATAACGACATATAAAATACTGCGAGGAATAGATAAGGTGGACAGAGACAAGATGTTCCAGAGAGGGGACACATAAACAAGGGGTCACAATTGGAAGTTGAAGACTCCTATGAGTCAAAGGGATGTTAGGAAGTATTTCTTCAGTCATAGAGTTGTCAGGAAGTGGAATAGCTTAGAAAGCGACATAGTGGAGGCAGGAACCGTACATAGTTTTAAGACTAGGTTTGATAAAGCTCATGGAGCAGGGAGAGAGAGGACCTAGTAACAATCAGGGAAGAGGCGGGGCCAGGAGCTATGAATCGACCCCTGCAACCACAAATAGGTGAGTACAAATAGGTGAGTACATACACACACACTGTAATGGAACCCATTCTGGAACCCACACCTGGTCAAGCACGTAAAGAAACTAGAGAAAGTGCAAAGGTTTGCGACAAGGTTAGTTCCACAACTCAGGGGACTGTCTTATGAAGAAAGGTTGAGGGAAATAGGACTAACAACACTGGAGGAAAGAAGGGTCAGAGGAGACATGATAACGACATACAAAATACTGCGGGGAATCGACAAGGTAGACAGTGACAGGATGTTCCAGAGAGGGAACACAGAAACAAGGGGACACAACTGGAAGCTGAAGACTCAGATGAGTCAACGGGATGTTAGGAAGCATTTCTTCAGCCATAGAGTAGTCAGGAAGTGGAATAGTCTAGATAAAGATATAGTGGAGGCAGGAACCATACATAGTTTTAAGACAAGGTATGATAAAACTCATGGAGCAGGGAGAGCAGAGACCCAGTAGCGGACAGCGAAGAGGCGGGGCCAGGAGCTGAGTCTCGACCCCTGCAACCACGATTAAGTGAGTACAATTAGGTGAGTACACACATACATAGAGTATTATAATTTTTAGATTTACTAGTATCATAATTTTTAGATTTACTAATATTAGTAAATATAAATAAATATAAGTAAATATAAATATAAATATTAGTAAATAGAAGTGAGGAGTATTTTCTGGGACACAAACATAGATGCGCGGGTATACAAACACAGCACAAGGGTTTCACACCTCGGAAAGCTGATCTGACATCCCTCTCCCTCCCTCTTAAACCATATACACACACATACATACAATAATAATTCAATGATAGTAATTTTAAGCACACATAGACAGTGACAGGGAAACCAAGGGATTGGGTACATTGGCAGTACATACGTGGGTACATAACTGTATTTGTGTATACCTGAATAAACTTACTTACTTACATTAGGAGACATAACGACTCACGGGTACACAGCCCTGGAAGGGTTGGATCCCCCCACCACCATACCCCTTCCTGTATCGCCTCCCCTCACTCATCTCCCTCTCCCTCTTCCCTCCCAGACCTTTCCGCTCTTCCACCCACCCACTTCCCTACACTCTCACTCCCTGACTCAATCTCCCCATCCCTCTCCCTCTTACACTCTCTCCCCCTCTCTTACACTCTCACTCTCACACTCACACTCTCCCATTCAATCTCTCCCTCTCACACACTCACACTATCTCACACTATCTCCCAATCTCTCTCTCTCTCTCTCTCTCTCTCTCCCACCCACCTCTCTCTCTCTCTCTTTCTCTCTCTCTATCTATCTTTCTCTGTCTCCCCATCTCTATCTCCCCATCTCCCTCCCTCCCCATCTCTCCCTCTCTTCTTATTTCTCTTTCTATACCCTTCCCTCCCACCTTCTCCTGGTCCCCGAATCCTCTCTCTCTCTCTCTCTCCCCACCTCTGCATATCTCTCCTCCACCCTTCCCTCCTCCCTCTCCCTCTGGTCCCCAAATCCTCTGTCTCTCTCCCCATCTCTATCTGTTTCCCTTCTCTCTCTAGTCCCCTAATCCCCCCTCTCTTTCTCTACCTCTCCCCTTCCTCTTTCACTCCCCCCAAAAAAAAAATGGTGGTAGGGACTCGCAGGACCCAGGGACCAGAGGAGAATGGCTCTGGCAAGGAAGAATGGATGGAAGAGCAGTGCAAAAGGATGGAACAAGAGTGGGAGAGAAAACTAACAGAGCTCTCTGCAAAAATGGAGAGAGAGCTTTCTGTGAAACTGGAAAAGAGGTTGGAGGAGGAGAACAAGAATTGGGAGTCACAAGCTGAAGATGGAGGAGCCAGGATAAGGGGCCTAGAAGATGAGGTAAACAGGCTGAAGCAGGTTACAGGGGTATTGACCAGTAAAGACACATCATCAAGGGGGCAAATCGGGAAGGATGGAGATATAACTTACGCTACGGCCGTATCTGCTTACCAAGCAAGACCAAGGAGCGAAGGGGGTGAGCAGCTGAGAGCAGGTGGAGAGGGGAATAGGGCAAATGCAGAGAAACGATTATGCCACCAAGAGCAACAGGAAAAAAAAGGGAGAAACAGGACCCTGAGCTGCAGTGGGCGGGACAATGGGAGGAGGGAGGGCAAAGGCAGTGTTTATTCATGAGCTGAAGGAGAGAGAGGAAAGGACACACACTGAAAGACGGCAGGTAGAAAGAAAGGAGATTGAGAGCATACTCAATGAGATAGGCGAAGAAGACAAGTCTGAGATTGTAAATTTTCAGAGAATAGGGGGGTACTTAAAGGGAAGAAAACGACTGCTCAAGCTGATTCATAGGACAGAAACAGAGAGGGACAGAATCCTCCAAGTGAAACCACAATTGAAGGAAACAGAAGAATACAGGAGGGTGTTTCTAGACAGGGACAGAACAAAAACAGAACGACAGCAGCTGAGGGAGAGGGCACAAAGGCGAAAGGAGCGAGGAGGAGAGACAAGGACAGAATTAGTAGAGGACAACCAGAGCAGAACAGAGCAACAAGAACAAGCACACACAGAACCATCCCCAACACCCAACACCCAACAACCAAGCACACTATCCCAACACAAACTACAACCCACACTCACAGCCCCCACCCAACACTCCACTATAGAATCCCACAGTACACTGCCAGGTCCCCCACCCTCACAGACCCCCCAAAACACAGTATTAGAGAGGAAACTGAAGGTATGGTACACCAATGCTGATGGAATAACAAATAAGTGGGAGGAGTGGCACAAAAGAGTCAAAGAGGCATCACCGGACGTAATAGCTCTCACAGAAACCAAGCTCACAGGTATGATAACAGATGCCAACTTTCCAATCGGATACCAGATCCTGAGGAAAGACAGAGGGAACAGAGGGGGTGGAGGAGTGGCACAGCTGATCAAAAACCGATGGGATTTTGACGAGCTGGAGAGAGGAGACAGAAGAGAAGCTGGGGATTACATAGTAGGAATGCTACAGTCTGGAGATCCCAAGGTGGTAATTGCAGTGATGTATAACCCACCACAGAACAGCAGGAGGCCAAGGCAAGAGTATGATGAGAGTAACAGAGCGATGATTGACACACTGGCAGAAGTGGCCAGAAAAGCTTGTGCGAGCAGGGCGAAGCTACTGATCATGGGTGACTTCAACCATAAGGAAATTGAATTGGAGAACTTAGAGCCACATGGGGGCCAAGAAACGTGGAGGACTAAGATACTGGAGGTGGTACTGGAAAATCTCATGTACCAACACGTAAGGGACACTACCAGAGAGAGAGGAGAGGACGAACCAGCGAGACTGGACCTAGTATTCACCCTGAGTAGTGCAGATATTGAGGACATCACACGTGAAAGCCACCTTGGGGATAGTGATCATATGGTTCTAAGTTTCGAATACATAGTAGAGTTACAAGTGGTGGGGAAAGCAGGAAGGGCTGCACGAATGAAGCCAAACTACAAGAAAGGTGACTATGTGGGCATGAGGAACTTCCTGCATGAAGTTCAGTGGGACAGAGAGATGGCAAGGAAGTCAGTAGACGAGATGATGGAATATATGACAACAATTTGCAAGGAAGATGAGGAGAGGTTTATACCCAAGGGTAACAGGAGAAGCGAAAAATATAGGATGAGCCCATGGTTCACCCAAAGGTGCAGGAAAGCCTAAACCAATTGAGCAAGGGAATGGAAGAGGTACAGAAGGCAAAGAACCCAGGAGAATTCTGAGAAAAGTCGTAGAGCCAAAAATGAATATGCACAGATCAGAAGGGAGGCCCAAAGACAATACGAGATGACATAGCAGCGAAAGCCAAATCTGACCCAAAGCTGCTGTACAGCCACATCAGGAGGAGAACAACAGTCAAGGACCAGGTGATTAGGCTCAGGAAGGTAGGAGGGGAGGTGACAAGAAATGACCATGAAGTGTGTGAGGAGCTCAACATGAGTTTCAAAGAGGTGTTCACAGAGGAGATAGAAGGGCCTCCAGAAAGGAGGAGAGGTGGGGTACACCATCAGGTGCTGGACATAATACACAAAACTGAGGAGGATGTGAAGAGGCTACTAAGCGAGCTAGATACCTCAAAGGCGATGGGGCGGGATAACATCTCTCCATGGGTCCTGAGAGAGGGAGCAGAGGAGCTATGTGTACCCCTAACAACGATCTTCAACACATCTATCGAAACAGGGCAACTACCTGAGGTATGGAAGACAGCAAATATAGTTCCAATTTTTAAAAAAGGAGACAGGAACGTAGCACTAAACTACAGACCAGTGTCACTGACATGTATAGTATGCAAGGTCATGGAGAAGATAGTCAGGAGAAAAGTGGTGGAGCACCTAGAAAGGAATGAGCTTATCAACGACGGCCAACACGGTTTCAGGGACAGGAAATCCTGTGTCACAAACCTACTGATTTCTACGACAGGGTGACAGCAAAGACAAGAGAGAGAGAGGGGTGGGTAGATTGCATATTCTTGGATTGTAAGAAGGCGTTTGACACAGTTCCACACAAGAGATTAGTGCAGAAGCTGGAGGACCAGGCAGGGGTAACAGGGAAGGCACTACAATGGATCAGGGAATACCTGTCAGGAAGACAGCAGCGAATCATGGTACGTGGGGAGGTGTCAGAGTGGGCGCCGGTGACGAGCGGGGTTCCACAGGGGTAAGTCCTGGGACCAGTGCTGTTTCTGGTATTTGTGAACGACATGACGGAAGGAATAGACTCCGAAGTGTCCCTGTTTGCAGATGATTGAAGTTGATGAGAAGAATTCAATCGGACGAGGACCAGGCAGAACTAAAAGGGATCTGGACAGGCTGCAAGCCTGGTTCAGCAATTGGCTCCTGGAGTTCAACCCCACCAAGTGCAAAGTCATAAAGATTGGGAAGGGCAAAGAAGACCGGAGACGGAGTACAGTCTAGGGGCCAGAGACTACAAACCTCAATCAAGGAAAAGATCTTGGGCTGAGTATAACACCAGGCACATCTCCTGAGGCGCACATAAACCAAATAACTGCTGCAGAATACGGGCGCATAGCAAACCTAAGAACAGCATTCGGACATCTTAATAAAAATCGTTCAGGACCCTGTACACTGTGTAGTTAGGCCCATACTGGAGTATGCAGCACCAGTTTGGAACCCACATCTAGCCAAGCACGTAAAGAAGCTAGAGAAAGTGCAAAGGTTTGCAACAAGACTAGTCCCGGAGCTAAGGTTAAGGGAAATCGACCTGACGACACTGGAGGACAGGAGAGATAGGGAGGACATGATAACAACATATCAAATACTGAGAGGAATTGACAAGGTTGACAGAGACAGAATGTTCCAGAGATGGGAACAAACAACAAGGGGACACAGTTGGAAGTTGAAGACTCAGTTGAATCACAGGGATGTTAGGAAGTATTTCTTCAGTCACGAGTGGTCGGGAAGTGGAATAGCTTGGGAAGCGATGTAGTGGAAGCAGGATCCATACATAGCTTTAAGGAGAGATATGATAAAGCTCATGTCGCAGGGAGAGTGACCCAGTGGGCAGTGAAGAGGCGGGACCAGGAGCTATGTCTCGACCCCTGCAAACACAACTAGTGAGTACAACTAGGGAGTACACACATTCACACACACACACATACACACACGCATACACACCCCACACACACATTGCTTTAGGAAGAGGTATGATACAGCTCATGTTGCGGGAGAGTGACCCAGTAAAGCCAGTGAAGAGGTGGGGCCAGGAGCTGTGACTCGACCCTGCAACCACAACTAGGTGAGTATACACACACATGATGATGGAATATGTGACAATATGCACGGAAGCTGAAGACAGGTTTGTACGCAAGGGGAACAGAAATAACGAGAATGCGAGGATGAACCCTTGGTTCACCCAGAGGTGTAGAGAGGCCAAAACCAAGTGCGCTAGAGAATGGAAGAGATCCCGGGAGAGTAAGGAGAGCAGTTGTAGAGTCAGAAATGAATATTCACAGGTAAGAAGGGAGGCCCAACGGACAATACGAAAATTACATATTAGCGAAAACCAAATCTGACCCGAAGCTGTTGTACAGCCACATCAGGAGGAAAACAACAGTCAAGGACCAGGTAATCAGGCTGAGGAAGGAAGGAGGGGAGATCACAAGAAACGACCGAGAAGTATGTGAGGATCTCAACATGAGATTCAAGGATGTATTCACAGAGGAGACAGAAGGCACTCCAGAAAGACGGAGTGATTGGGTAGACCATCAAGTGTTGGACACAATATATACAACAGAGGAGGTGAAGAGGCT
>WNWK01035938.1:0-19470 GCA_009830355.1 Cherax destructor | reverse complement strand
CCTCCCCCCCCGCATTCAACATGCCAACCGTCTTTGGGACTATCGAGCATTCTGTAAGGCCCTCAAAGTAGGATCCACCATTCCCACCTCCTTGCCGACAACACCCCATCGTTATTCAGCGCCGACCCCCTGGTCGGGGCCTGCATTCAGATAAAGTCTGTAACCCTCTTCCCGGCATCGTCGCCCTTTTCCCCAGTGTCCCCCCAAACCCGGGTCTGACATGATTCACCAGCTTTACCACGCCCCCCTGCGCCCCCTGATCAGCAACAGCTGCGACGTCTGAGGCCCGCACGGCGGGCCCCCGTCGCCAAATCCCCGCCATATGCCCTGGGGACCCAGACCCGAAGGTGCGCTCCCCGGGGTATGTAATGTACCCCTGGGTCTTAAAGGCTTCCATAACACATACGATGGAATCTGCTTCGCAGCTTTTAAAGGAAAAGAGCCCCCGGCTTTCCCTCATAAACCCGGGGCCCCAAACCCCCTGACAGAGTGGGGAAAACCCCAAACTGTCCAAAAACCTTCCGCACATCCACTTCTCAGCTTCAAATGGGTATCCGAATTTGTATCCGAATAATGCATAGATACATCTCTAGCGTACCTGCCAGTATGGACCACCATCCTCCGTTTCCATACGTATCCCAAAATTTCCTCGTAAGCACCAGTGCTAAAATTTTACAAAGATCCTCACGGCACCATTAAGGAAACCCCATAAGATCAGCAACCAGGATGGGAGAAGCCAAACTACAAAAGGGGGACTACACAGACATGAGGAACTCCTTGCAAGAGGTTCAGTGGGAAGGAGAACTGGTAGGAAAATCAGTAAACGAATTGATTGCCTATGTCACAACATAATGAAAGGAGGCAGACAAGAGGTATGTTGCCAAGGGCAACAGAAACAACAGGAAGACCAGAACGAACCCTTGGTTCACCCAGAAGTGTACGGAGGCAAAAACAAATAACTCAGTAAAATAAAGAGATTAGTCAGAAATGAGTATGCACAGATAAGGAGGGAGGCCCAATGACAATACGAAAACAATATAGCATCGAAAGTCAAGTCTGAACCGAAGCTGTTGTATAGCCACAACAGGAGGAAACCATTAGTCAAAGACCAGGTAATCAGGTTGAGAATGGAAGGTGGGGAACTCACAAGAAATGACCAAAAAGTATGTGAGAAGCTCAACATGAGATTTAAAGAAGTATTTACAGTGGAGACAGGAAGAACTCCGGGAAGTCACCAACCGATTAGGAGGTGAAGAAGCTGCTACTTGAACTTGATACCTCAAAGGCAGTGGGACCGGACAACATCTCTCCGTGGGTCCTTAGAGAGGGAGCAGAGATGATGTGTGTGCCACTGATAACAATCTTCAAAACATTCACTGAAACTGGGCAACTACCTGAGGTATGGAAGAGGGCAAATGTAGTCCCATTTTTTAAAGAAAGGAGACAGACACGAGGCATTACACCACAGACCAGTGTCACTGACGTGCATAATAAGCAAAGTCATGGAGAAGATTATGAGGAGGAGAGTGGAAAGGAACAAGCTTTTGAACGACAACCAGCACGGTTTCAGGGAAGGGAAATCCTGTGTCACAAACCTAATGGAGTGTTATGACAAGGTAAAAAAAGACGACACGAGGGAGAGGGGTGGGTATAATACATTTTCTTGGACTGCAAGAAGGGCTTCGACACATTTACTCTCGAGAAACTAGTGCAAAAGCTAGAGGATCAGGCAACAACGAGTAATGGTACGTGACGAGGTATCACAGTGGGCGCCTATGACGAGCAGGGTTCCACAGGGGTCAGTCCTAGGACCAGTGCTGTTTTTGGTTTATGTGAATGACATGACGGAAAGGATAGACTCAGAAGTGTCCCTGCTTGCAGATGATGTGAAGTTGATGAGAAGAATCAAATCGGATGAGGATCAGGCAGGACTACAAAGAGATCTGGCCAGGCTACAAGCCAGGTCCAGCAACTGGCTCCTTCAAACCTGAAAATGATCTTGGGGTGAGTATAATACCGAGCACATCTCCTGAGGATCAACAAGAAAACTGCTGCAGCGTATAGCAGCCTGGGAAACCTAAGAAAAGCATTCCGACACCTCAGTAAGTAATCGTTCAACACACGTTAGGCCCATATTGGAGTATGCAGCACCAGTTTGCAGTAGGACATGTCCCGGAGCTAAGAGAGATGTCCTGAGAAGAAAGGCTAAGGGAAATTGGCCTGACGACACTGGAGGACAAGAGAGATAGGGGGATATTATAATGATGTATACAATACTGAGAGGAATCGACAAGGTGGATAGAGACAGAATGTTCCAGAGATGGGACACAGCAACAAGGGGATCACAATTGGAAGTTAAAGACTCATATGAGTCACAAGAATGTTAGGAAGAACTTCTTTAGTCACAGAGTGGTCAGGAAGTGGAATAATCCTGAGAGTGATGTAGCAGAGGCAGGATTCATACATAGCTTTAAGAAGAGGTATGATAAAGCTCATAGAGCATTTAGAGAGTTATCTAGTAGCGACCAGTGAAGAGGCGGGACCAGGAACTATGACTTGACCCCTGCAAATACAATTATATGAGCAGAATTAGGTGAGAACTCTCACACATACACACAAATAAACACACAAAGTGGCAGTACTTTATTTACAGTCACAAAGTTAGGGTATTTTTCCAGAATGAAATGATTTGTGGGAGAGGGAGGGTAGACGAGATTTGGGTGGGTGAGGGAGGGTAGGGGAGATCTGGGTGAAAGCCTAGGGTATGTAAGATTTGGGTGTGAGAGGCAGGGTAGAGGAGATCTGGGTGCATGGAAGACGGTGGAGGAGATATGGGTGGGAGATGGATCGTAGGTGATTGATGCAATTAGCAGTCTGTGGAGACAAAGAACTTTGTCCATGGAAGCAAAGAGGGAAATGTATGAGAGAAAATTTATACAAACGCACTTATATGGGTGTGAAGCATGGGTGGTGACTGTTGCAACAAGGAGAAGGCTGGAGGCAGTCAAGAAGTCATGTCTGAGGGCAATGTGTGGTGCGAATATTATGCAGAGAATTCGTAATTTGGAAATTAGGAGGAGGTGCGGGATTACTAAAACTATTATGCAGAGAGCTGAGAAGTGGTTGCTGAGGTGGTTCGGATATGTAGAGAGGATGGAACAAAATAGAATCACTTCGAGAGTATATAAATCTATAGTGGAGGGGACACGGGGTAGAGGTCGGGCTAGCAAAGGTTGGAGAGAGAGGGGGTAAAGGAGGTTTTGTGTGAGAGGGGCTTGGACTTGCAACAAGCATGTGTGAGCATGATAGATACGAATGAATGGAAACAAATAGTTTTAGAACTTGATGTGCTGTTAGAGTGTGAGCAAGGTAACATTTATGAAGCGTTTCAAGGAAACCAGCAGGCCGGACTTGAGTCCTGGAGATGGAAAGTACAGTGTCTGCACTCTGAAGGAGGGGTGTTAATGTTGCAGTTTTATAACTATAGTGTAAGTGCACCTTTAGCAAGACAGTGATGGAGTGAATGATGGTGAAAATTTTTCTTTTTCGGGCCACCCTTCCTTGGTGGGAGATGGCCGATGTTTTATTAAAAATAATATATATATATATATATATATATATATATATATATATATATATATATATATATATATATATATATATATATATATATATATATATATATATATATATATATATATATATATATATATATATATATATATATATATATATATATATATATATATATATATATATATATATATGTTGCCATACTTCGTAGCTGAAGGGGGTGGAGCTGCCAGCCACAGGGAGACCCAGAAGACTCTCAAATATGAAGGCCTTCCCTCTTAATATAATTTCATCCCAATAGGGTCGGAGACCCTTTGAGCATGGGACAAGTGTACTCTAAAGTTCCTCAAAGAGCTGGGTGAAAAACGCATCATAGAAACCAAGGACCACAGGGCGACCAGCTTCCTCTTTCAGAGACTCAGTGTTGCGATCCAGAGGAAAAATGCCTGCAGCATTCTGGGCACGCGGCCCACTGCCGGGGAGCTGGACGAAGTATTTGAGATGAGCTCTGAGTTGTTTTACTCCCTATTGTATTCTCGTCAATGTATTTTGTCAATGTATTTTGTCTTTAAGTAAAGTATATATAAAATATAGGGGGTGGTAGGAGAATGAGGGTCCCCAAGAGTTAAAGTGGTGGTACCTCCCTATATTTATATATAAGATAAGATAAGATTTTCTTCGGATTTTTAACCCCGGAGGGTTAGCCACCCAGGATAACCCAAGAAAGTCAGTGCGTCATTGAGGTCCTCAATCTTGTCCCCCAGGATGCGACCCACACCAGTCGACTAACACCCAGGCACCTATTTGCTGCTAAATGAACATGACAACAGGTTTAAGGAAACACGTCGAAATATTTCCACCCCGCAGGGAATCGAACCGGGGCCTTCCGTGTGTGAAGCGAGAGCTCTAGTCACCGTCAATTAGCAAGAACTCATTTAAAATTAAATCCTTTCTAAAGTTTTCTTTTATACATTTACAGATATATACTTTCATTTATGTTATTGTCAAATTTAAAAAAAAATACCAGAAGAACCTTAAATTTTTTACCTAATCTTATTATAACAAGCGCAATTTAATTTAGCCTAATCCAACTAAATATATTTCAGATAAGTTTACAATAATTAAATAATAAACACAATTAAATTATATTTTTTGTTTAGTTCAGAATGATTTTTCCGAAATTATTGCATTCACAAATTTTCGCTTGTCTTATTCGGCAAAAAGAGCGTTGCTAATTATGCCAAACTCACAATTTTTTCCTATTCGGCACGACATATATATATTAAATAGTTGTCATTCATTTTGATAATTTTTAATATATTGACCACTGGTACGTGATTATAGAAGATTTTCCTTTTTTATGTTTTATTTTCTCGTTTTTGTTTTTGAACTGTTTGATAAATTAATACGTAGACTTATCTGTATTGCAGCTATGTATACCCAGTCAGGTGGTTCACCCTACCTGTATTGCAGCTAAGTATACCCAGTCAGGTGGTCTACCTTACCTGTATTGCAGCTATGTATACCCAGTCAGATGGTCCACCTTACCTTTATTGCAGCTATATATACCCAGTCAGGGGGTCCACCTTACCTGTATTTCAGCTATGTATACCCAGTCAGGTGGTCCACCTTACCTGTATTTCAGCTATGTATACCCAGTCAGGGGGTCCACCTTGCCTGTATTGCAGCTATGTATACCCAGTCAGGTGGTCCACCTTACCTGTATTGCAGCTATGTATACCCAGTCAGGTGGTCCAGCTTACCTGTATTTCAGCTATGTATACCCAGTCAGGTGGTCCACCTTACCTGTATTGCAGCCATGTATACCCAGTCAGGTGGTCCACCTTACCTATATTGCAGCCATGTATACCCAGTCAGGTTGTCCACCTTACCTGTATTACAGCCATGTATACCCAGCCAGGTGGTCCACCTTACCTGTATTGCAGTCATGTATACCCAGTCAGGTTGTCCACCTTACCTGTATTACAGCCATGTATACCCAGCCAGGTGGTCCACCTTACCTGTATTGCAGTCATGTATACCCAGCCAGGTAGTCCACCTTACCTGTATTGGAGCCATGTATATCCAGTCAGGTGGTTCACCTTACCTGCATTGCAGCCATGTATACCCAGTCAGGTGGCCCACCATACCTGTATTGCAGCCATGTATACCCAGTCAGGTGGTACACCTTACCTGTATTGCAGCCATGTATACCCAGTCAGGTGGTCCACCATATCTTTATTGCAGCCATGTATACCCAGTCAGGTGGTCCACTGTTCCTGTATTGCAGCCATGTATACCCATTCAGGTGGTCTGTCTTACCTATATTGTCGCCATGTATATCCAGTCAGGTGGTCCACATTACCTGTATTGCCGTCATGTATACCCAGTCAGGTGGTCCGCCTTACCTGTATTGCAGCCATGTATACCCAGTCAGGTGGTCCACCTTACCTATATTGCAGCCATGTATACCCAGTCAGGTTGTCCACCTTACCTGTATTATAACCATGTATACCCAGCCAGGTGGTCCACCTTACCTGTATTGCAGCCATGTATACCCAGTCAGGTGGTACACCTTACCTGTATTGCAGCCATGTATACCCAGTCAGGTGGTCCACCTTACCTGTATTGCAGCTATGTATACCCAGTCAGGTGGTCCACCTTACCTGTAATGCAGCTATGTATACCCAGTCAGGTGGTCCACCTTACCTGTATTGCAGCCATGTATACCCAGCCAGGTAGTCCACCTTACCTGTATTGGAGCCATGTATATCCAGTCAGGTGGTTCACCTTACCTGCATTGCAGCCATGTATACCCAGTCAGGTGGCCCACCTTACCTGTATTGCAGCCATGTATACCCAGTCAGGTGGTCCGTCTTACCTGTATTGCAGCCATGTATACCCAGTGGGGTGGTCCGTCTTACCTGTATTGCATCCATGTATACCCAGTCAGGTGGTCCACCTTTCCTGTATTGCAGCCATGTATACCCAGTCAGGTGGTCTACCTTACCTGTATTGCAGCCATGTATACCCAGTCAGGTGGTCCGTCTTACCTGTATTGCAGTCATGTATACCCAGTCAGGTGGTCCGTCGTACCTGTATTGCAGTCATGTATACCCAGTGGGGTGGTCCCACCACCAGCACAGCCACTGAGTATCGTGGAAGAGGTTCTCGTCCATATAAGAAAGACCAGTCAATTGTTGACCAGAGACATGCAGGTTTATGTTGATTGTAGGCGACGTTATCAGTGAGGGAAGCATGAGAGATATCAACATTGTTCCACTGGTTTCCACACTGATGATCCAGGAACATTTCAGTGGACACTCCCAGTGACCACACTCCACTCATAACATCGTAAGTGTCTGAACATATTACAATATACTCTTAAATTAATAATATATATTGTTCATTAAATGTTTTGTTTATCTTAAGAAAAATATATCTAACAAGAATTTATTGCTGCTCTTGAAGATTTACAGAATATGTTTCTTCAAAAAGTGATAATTGTGTTTGGCATTTATAAAAAAAAATATATCAGTAAGGCATCTATATAAATTTGATTGCCATCCATTTTCAGAGAATATTATTGTTGTATTTCAACTTACCAAAGTTACCTGGTGCAAATATCACCAAGTTCAAGAAGCCAAGTGACAAAGTTGTCTCAGTAATAAGTTGCAATGTTACAGAATTTGTTGCTATAACAGGAGACGCCATCATATGTCGTTTCTTGGAGACGCCATCATATGTCGTTTCTTGGCAGCTGTGTTTTCAGATCCCTCTCGCTACGACTATGCAAAAAGATGCTTATAAACCATAGAATATAAAAAGACAGGTCACTGGAAATTTGTAAAATATATTTAGATAAGAAAATTCTATGATGTACAAGGAGCAATATTTTTATTAATTAATTTTAATATAGAATTAAATTATAATTCACAATAACCAGCCATGTTTGTACATGGAATATTCTGAAACACTGCTAAACAAAATACTTTCCACTAGAGGTAAGTGATATATATGTACTCACCTAGTTGTGGTTACAGGGTCGATCACCATGCCCAGCTCTTCTAGGGCAGGGTAGGTGCCAGGGCTGGAGCTTGCTACCATCTGCGGCTCGCAAGCCTGCCCTTCCCGTCAGCCTCCTTGGGGCGGGGAAGGTGGCAGACCAGAGGGGCCTAGCAACTATCTACGACCTGCCTCGTGCTGGTGGGAAATATGGCTAGGCCTGGGACCTAGTTGGTCCCACCGCTGAGGGGTACCCCCTCCCATGGGAGACATAGGTCTCTGATACTCCCACGCCAGGGAGCCGGAGCCGGGTCACCATCTGGTAAAGACCAGGGCCGGAAGAATTCCCGGTGAATCAACACCTCCTGTGGTTGCAGGGGTCGATTCATAGCTCCTGGCCCCTTTCGCGTCTAATGACTAGAAATATAGATATGTATACTATTTCCTTGTTGAATTATATAGCCTAGCTCATTTGACAAATTTTACTGTTAAGTTTGAGCAAAAAGCTCATTGCCTTTTTAAGATGTCTTAATTATTAAGGGAATCCATGTCTTCTAATTCAGAATATACGGAAAACAAACTAATATCTGTTTATTTGTGCACTGTTATTCTGCACATCATGATAGACTTCAAGTATTTATATTTTCATCCATGTTCTTGAAAGCTTCGCGTATTTGCTGCCCAAATATCTATCTATCAATCTATCTATATATGTATCTACATACATATATATATATATATATATATATATATATATATATATATATATATATATATATATATATATATATATAAATATATATATATATATATATATATATATATATATATATATATATATATATATATATATATATATATATATATATAAACACACACACACACACACATATATATATATATATATATATATATATATATATATATATATATACATTATTGTAAACCACGAACGAGTGGTATTAATAACAGCACTGCTACTAGCTGAGGATTCGAACCCATTTCGTTTTGGCTCGCCTCATGGTGAGCGGAAATCACATGACTCCCTAACCCACAGTGCCACCCAGTCCTTCAAGAATTACCTTAAGATACTTATTATAACAAGCACAATTTAATTTAGCCTACTCCAACTAATTTAATAATAAGCAAACACAATGAAATATATTTTTTTCGGTAGTTTCAAAAAGATTTTTGCGAAATTACTGCATACACAAGTTTTCGCTTGTTTTATTCGGCAAGAAGAGCATTGCTATTTAAGCCAAAATCTAGTTTTACTTGCGATTTTGGCACGATCAAGACAGGGTGATCCAAAAAGAATCAACTGGACTCGCAGCAATGGCTCTAAGTTGGATAAATTCAGATTCAGGAAGGATATAGGAAAGCATTGGTTTGGTAAGAGTTGTCGATGAGTGGAACAAACTCCCGAGTACAGTTATAGAGGCTAAAACGTTGTGTAGTTTTAAAAATAGGCTAGATAAATATATGAGTGGGTGCGGGTGGGTGTGAGTTGGTCCTGACTGGCTTGTGCTACTAGGTCAGATGCCGTGCTCCTTCCTTAAGTGAATGTAACCTGACCTGGCTGGGTCGGGGCATTGGCTTAAGCCGGTGGGAGACTTGGACCTACCTCGCATGGGCCAGTAGGCCTTCTGCGTAGAATGACTAAATTAATACATAGCATTAGAAATCTTCCTTACGAAGAAAGATTGAAGACCCTAAAATTACATTCACTTGTAAGACGTAGAATGAGGGGAGACATGATCGAGGTATACAAGTGGAAAATGGGTATTAACAAAGGGGATATAAATAAGGTCTTGAGGATATCTCTCCAAGAGAGAACCCGCAATAATGGATTCAAGTTAGATAAGTTTAGATTTAGAAAGGATATAGGAAAGTATTGGTTTGGAAATAGGGTAGTTGATGAGTGGAACAGTCTGCCTAGTAGGGTTATTGAAGCTAGGACCTTGGGTAGTTTCAAATTTAGGTTGGATAAATTCATGAGTGAGAGTGGTTGGATTTGAGTGGGACTCTTATGTTCTTATGACTCGCGCATGAGTGGGTAGAATTGTCAAAGCTTATTTCTTGGGTAGCATTGAAAATTGGGTTGAGCAAATATTCTGTTAGTGGGACGGATTGTGAAGGACCTGCCTAGTATGGGCCAACAGGCCTGCTGCAGTGTTCCTCCTTTCTTATGTTCTTATGTTAACACTTTCACCATCATTCATACATAATCACTTTCTTTGCAGAGGCTCAGATACGACAGTTTAGAAGTCCCTCCAAACTGCCAGTATCCCAACCCCCTCCTCTAAAGTGCAGGCATTGTACTTCCCACCTCCAGGACTCAAGTCCGTCTAACCAGTTTCCCTGAATCCCTTCACAAAATATTACCTTGCTCACACTCCAACAGCTCGTCTTGTCGGAAAAAAAACATTCATTTCCATTCACTCCTATGTAAAACACGCACGCTTTCTGGAAGTCCAAGCTCCTATCCCACAAAAACTCCTTTACCCCTCTCTCCAACCTTTCCTAGGACGACCCCTTCCCGCCTTATATTGGCCTCTTTTAACCGCTCTGTTATGCTTTGCCTTCACCTGTATAGGGAGCGCCTTTCTCTTTCTAGTTTATGTCTTCTCTTCCTTTTCCTTAAAGGAATTTGCCTTGAGCAAACCTCAAGTGCCACAGAGTTAATTTGTTCTAGACATAGGTTTGGATCCGTGTTGCTTAGGCTATCTTCCCAGTTTATATAATTTAGGACCTGGTTGACTTGGTCCAACCTTGTTTGTGTTATTGAAGTTAAATTTGGTGAAGGTTCCCTCGTGACTGATCACATTTTGTTGATCTTTGGCCCCCGCATACATGTGTGAACCTCTATTATATTCTGATTTGAGCATATTGTTTTTGATATGACAATATTTCGTATCAGATCATCATTGTTATTGAAGATGAGGTTCACTGTATTCTCCAATCTTGTAGTCTCTATTATTTGCTGGTTTAAGGTGAATTTGGTGCAGAGATTTAAAAGCTCGTGTGTGTGTGAGAGTTTTCATCTGAGCTGCCTCCTGGTGTTATCTCTGCTATAACATTATTTGCAATATTCCTCCATTTTAGGTGCCTTAGGTTGAAATCCCCCAGAAGCAAGATGCTGGGGGCAGGAGCTGGAAGTTTTTTCCAGACAACCACCGGGGGAATAGAATGATAGGTTTAGGTCTTTCGTGTTGCAATCAACACATAATCAGGAGCTTGCAAAGTTGCAGAAAAGAGGAGGAGGTCCAAGGAAATACAGTCATAGGGAACATCTTTACTGTAGTGACGGAGAGAAAAGGAAGGCAGGAAATGCCCCCAGGCATACCATTATCCATACTCAGAGAGGTTGAAAATTATATCATTAGAAAAACAGCCACTCCACAACCACTGATATTGTAATAATAGCCTAACGAACATGACATGACAATTATCAACAATACAGTCGGAACAGGCTATGATTTAAATAACTTTACATGCATAATAATTATATTGTCAGTGATATAGATATCACTGGCATTATCTTGGGAGTTACCACACTCGAGAAGACGGGCCCATTTAAAGGGACACATTTAATGGGAGAGATCTGTAAGTTATACAAAGAAACAGACGCTGGATATTATATAAATGACTTTACATATCAAATACATAAATAGATCTGGTAATTATCATAGGAATTTTCACAGATCTGCAGGCATCTGTAATTTTAAGGAAGATGGCCATAGTTATTCATCCCACAGGATTCTGATACAAACTCTTGTTCAACCATCAGATAATTCAGGAAAAAACAGGTTCTAATAACTCGGTGTGGCACTACATTTAAGAGACTCCAATGTATTCATATAAAAGCCCGATTTTTTACTATGTACAATTACCTCACCTAAAAACGAATCTAATTTGAAGAACCCACCACTGTTATTGTAGAGTCTACAATGTTCCTTTCAAGCCAAGTGGAACAAGGGATGATTACTCTTGCTTCCGACCAGTCTGCCGGGTTATTTCAAGCTCTAATGGGGCTGAAAATAGCGTTCAACTCCTGTGCATTACGAATTGAATAACAGTGTTGTGACATCCTGACTTCTAGAGGTTTGCTACTGTGTCCCACTTGGGATAAGATACAACCATTACAACCAATTCTGTAGAACCCACGAAGACAATGTTGGGGTGAATTCTTTATCAAAAAGCTTCAAACAGTCAGTAAATTCTTAAAAAACTACTTGTATATTAAATATTTTAAGGGCATTCAGTAGGACAGATAAATTGTATTGGAGACACTGGCACATTCTTGGTTAGAGGTGCTATCCTAGGCTCAGTTCTATGATAAGTTTTCTTAGCTACCAGCAATGCAGATTCCTCGAACTCCTTAGAATACATTGGTGGCCTTCACATATACTGCAAACTTAAATTTTCTATCAACCCGGTGTATCAACACAAATAAGAATGGAAGTTTAGTGTCCACGGACCAAAGCATTAAGGACCAAAGCATTAAGGACCAAAGCATTAAGGACCAAAGCATTAAGGACCAAAGCATTAAGGACCAAAGCATTAAGGACCAAAGCATTAAGGACCAAAGCATTAAGGACCAAAGCATTAAGGACAAAAGCGTTAAGTCTTGGTAAAAATGTATCAAAGGCCATATCATTTGGCCAAAGACACAAGATATCATCAACATACCTGAACCATTTAGCTCTACAGGGCAGGATAGCTTTCAACAGTTTAGCCTTAAAAAAATTCATATAAAGATTGCTCAGTAGGGTAGACAACGGATTACCCATGGTCATTCCCAGCCTTTTAGCACATTATTTCCCCTCAAACTCAAACTTGCAGTCAACTACACACAATTGAATCAGCTTAAGAACATAAAAAGGAGGAACACTGCAGCAGGCCTACTGGCCCATACGAGGCAGGTCAAAGTTTCTTACCGACTTAAATCAATGACCCAACCTAGTCAAGTCAGGTCACATCCACTTAAGGAAGGAGCACGGCATCAGACTTACTAGCACAAGCTAGTCAGGTCCAACTCACACTAACCAACACCCACTTATGTATTTACCTAACTTATTTCTACAATTACACAACGTTTTAGCTTCCATGACGGTACTCGGGAGTTTGTTCCACTCATCCACAACTCTATTACCAAACCAGTGCTTTCCTGTATCCTTCCTGAATATGATTTTTTCCAACTAAAAACCATTGCTGGGAGTCCTGTCTTGGCTTGATATTTTTAGCACGCTATTTACATCCCCTTTATTTATTCCTGTTTTCCATTTATACACCTCAATCATATCCCCCCTAATTCTACGCCTTTCTAGAGAGTGCAGAAATAACAAAAAAGGCACAATACCGTGACTGGAACAATACACACACAACCCGCACATATAAAAGAGAGGAGCTTACGACGACGTTTCGGCCCGACTTGGACCATTTACAAAGTCACACTAACACACAGGTAGGTAGGTATACTCTCAGGTAAGACCCATACGGGTAGAAATGGAGATTTGGATAGATGAAGAATAGTAGGTGAGAGGAATTTCGATAGTTGAAGGGAAAGAGCCAGGGCTAAACCCAGCAGCGTAGCGTTGGTTGGCATGTTAGAGGAGGCACTCCTGGGTGTGACTATCTGCTGTGTTGGTTTGCTCAGTGTATTGCTGGACTTGGCTCGGGAGGCACGCACTGTTCCATAGGGCGGCAACCAAAACGTCATTGCTGGTTTGCTTTTTTGTACTGCTTTATCCCAGAATGCACTGATTTTAGGGTTATCAGGGACTTTTGGAGGGTACAAAGGACGTCTTTTAAGGTCCACCCTGCAGAGGCAGGGTAGAAATTAGGAGTTAGATAGGAGGGATAGTTTTAGACGTATAGAGGAGTAGGAGCAGGATTATCAATAGATTGAAATAGATTTAGGTTGATGTCTGGCTGTCTGATGGTTTCGTCTAAGAAGGTTGTCCATGTGTTTTGATAGGTTTCAAGTCGGTCATTTGTCTATCACTGAGTTCTTTCCAGAACACGTTCAGTGCAGGGGTGCTAGTCCTGTTGTGTAGGACTCACTGGTGGCGAAGTCATCCCACTTCGTTCCCAGCACCCACCGCAATGCTCGGTTCTGGATTCGTTGCAGTTTCAAGATGTTTGTTTTGGCAGCAAGAGAGAGGGCAAGAGGTGTGTATGTGATGAGTGGTCTTATGAGAGCCTTGTATAGGTGTAGTTTGGTGTTTGGGTGTGAGTCTCTGAGCTTGAGCAGTCTACGAGGGCATTACTGGCCATAACTCTTTTAGTGTTTATGTGGGTGTGTAATCACATACACACCTCTTGCCCTCTCTCTTGCTGCCAAAACAAACATCTTGAAACTGCAACGAATCCAGAACCGAGCATTGCGGTGGGTGCTGGGAACGAAGTGGGATGACTTCGCCACCAGTGAGTCCTTACACAACAGGACTAGCACCCCTGCACTGAACGTGTTCTGGAAAGAACTCAGTGATAGACAAATAGACCGACTTGAAACCTATCAAAACACATGGACAACCTTCTTAGACGAAACCATCAGACAGCCAGACATCAACCTAAATCTATTTCAATCTATTGATAATCCTGCTCCTACTCCTCTATACGTCTAAAACTATCCCTCCTATCTAACTCCTAATTTCTACCCTGCCCTCTGCAGGGGTGGACCTTAAAAGACGTCCTTTGTACCCTCCAAAAAGTCCCTGATAACCCCTAAAAAATCAGTGCATTCTGGGATAAAGCAGTACAAAAAAGCAAACCAGCAATGACGTTTTGGTTGCCGCCCTATGGGAACAGTGTCGTGCCTCCCGAGCCAAGTCCAGCAATACACTGAGCAAACCAACACAGCAGATAGTCACACCCAGGAGTGCCTCCTCTAACATGCCAACCAACGCTACGCTGCTGGGTTTAGCCCTGGCTCTTTCCCTTCAACTATCGAAATTCCTCTCACCTACTATTCTTCATCTATCCAAATCTCCATTTCTACCCGTATGGGTCTTACCTGAGAGTATACCTACCTACCTGTGTGTTAGTGTGACTTTGTAAATGGTCCAAGTCGGGCCGAAACGTCGTCGTAAGCTCCTCTCTTTTATATGTGCGGGTTGTGTGTGTAGAGAGTGCAGATTCAAGGCCCTCAGTCTATCCTCATAGGGAAGATTTCTGATACATGGGATCAACTTTGTCATCCTCCTTAGTACGTTTTCCAGTGCATTTATATTAATTCTGTAATACGGTGACCAAAACTGTGCAGCATAATCTAAATGAGGCCTAACCAAAGATATATAGAGTTGAAGAACAACTTGAGGACTTCTATTATTTATACTTCTTGATATGAAGCCAAGGATTCTGTTTGCTTTATTGCGAACACTTATGCACTGTTGTCTTGGTTTTAGATTACTGCTAACCAAAACTCCCAAATCCTTTTCGCAATCAGTAATATTAAGATCTACATTATTTAGTTTATATGTGGCATGGTTATTGTCCTGTCCAATATTTAAAACTTTGCATTTGTCTATATTAAACTGAATCCGCCACTTCTCCGACCACTGCATCAGTCTATTCAAATCATCCTGGAGTGCTCTAATGTCCTCATTAGAATGAATTGGACGGCCTATTTTGGAGTCATCGGCAAACTTGCTTATGTCGCTATTTATTCCCTCATCTATGTATGTCGTTTATGTAGATTGTGAACAACAAGGGACCCAATACTGACCCCTGTGGAACACATCTTGTGACGTGCCCCCACTCGAATTTATTCCCATTTATGCAAACTTTCTGCTGCCTATTTGTCAACCATGCCTCTACCCAGGAAAAAAAATTCTCCTCCTGTTCCTTGTACCTTAATTTTCCTCAATAGTCTCTGATGTGGGACTATATCAAAAGCCTTACTGAAGTTCATATACACAATATCATATTCATTACCATGATCTACCTCCTCAAATACCTAAGGAAAAAAAGTTAATAAATTCGTAAGGCAGGAACGCCCTTTTTGTAAAACCGTGCTGAGATTCATTGATCATTTTATGCTTTTGAAGATGGCTACGAATTAATAATAGTATTTTTATCAAAAGGCAAAAAGAACTAACCTAATTCTTCTTCCACATAAGACAGCAAGTCGGGGACAGTGACTCTCGTCAACAACGCAGTGACATCTAAACTAACAAGTGTAAAAAATATTAGACATGTTGATATATTGCAATTTCTCAATAAGATCAACATTGTTTTTTTAAGTGGGCTTCAGAAATGTTGCCAAGCAAAGGAGTTAATATTTTAACCAATCATTTCGACAAGGCATATGATGCCGATCCTAAAGAGCTAATAACAGGTCTGGCTGGAAAACCGGGCTTTTGGGTTTTAATCAAACCGTACATATAAGGAAGTGTCGCAGATCTCGCCGATAACTGTTTAATTCTTCATAAAATCTCAATAAAGTTCTTAACTGCTTATTAAGCTTACTATTAACCTGGGCCAATGGGTTCTTATTAAGGGGCACGTAAGACTTCTTAGAAAATGTTCTTTTTTTCTGCTATAATCTACTTTGTCCATAATAACTATCGCATTTGTTTTGTCAGCTTTCGTAAGATTAAGTCAAGGATCCTTCTTTAATTCTTTGTATGACTTAATGAATCTTTGAGGACAATTCTGTTCAACAGGTCTGAGCTAAGCTCCATATACCACGCCCCGACAAATATTGAACGTTTCAGGCGGATAGATCCCCTTGTTTTTCTAGGTTCCAAAAAGACTTGGCAAGGTCAGCATAATTAGTGTCCCCACTAGTATGAGCGAAATTTAACCCATATACCAATGCTGTCTGTTGGTCACCAATTCAACACTCGACAGGTTACATACCAATGCTGTCTGTTGGTCACAAGTTCAACACTCGACAGGTTACATACCAATGCTGTCTGTTGGTCACGAGTTCAACACTCGACAGGTTACATACCAATGCAGTCTGTTGGTCACCAGTTCAACACTCGACAGGTTATATACCAATGCTGTCTGTTGGTCACCAGTTCAACACTCGACAGGTTACATACCAATGCTGTCTGTTGGTCACCAGTTCAACACTCGACAGGTTACATACCAATGCTGTCTGTTGGTCACCAGTTCAACACTCGACAGGTTACATACCAATGCTGTCTGTTGGTCACCGTTCAACACTGACAGGTTACATACCAATCGTCTGTTGGCACCAGTTCAACACTGACAGGTTATATACCAATGCTGTCTGTTGGTCACCAGTTCAACACTCGACAGGTTACATACCAATGCTGTCTGTTGGTCACCAGTTCAACACTCGACAGGTTGCATACCAATGCAGTCTATTGGTCACCAGTTCAACACTCGACAGGTTATATACCAATGCTGTCTGTTGGTCACCAGTTCAACACTGACAGGTTACATACCAATGCTGTCTGTTGGTCACCAGTTCAACACTGACAAGTTACATACCAATGCTGTCTGTTGGTCACCAGTTCAACACTGACAGGTTACATACCAATGCTGTCTGTTGGTCACCAGTTCAACACTCGACAGGTTAATACAATGCTGTCTGTTGGTACCAGTTCAACACTGACAGGTTACATACCAATGCTGTCTGTTGTCACCAGTTCAACACTCGACAGGTTATATACCAATGATGTCTGTTGGTCACCGTTCAACACTCGACAGGTTACATACCAATGCTGTCTGTTGGTCACCAGTTCAACACTCGACAGGTTACATACCAATGCAGTCTATTGGTCACCAGTTCAACACTGACAGGTTATATACCAATGCTGTCTGTTGGTCACCAGTTCAACACTCGACAGGTTACATACCAATGCAGTCTATTGGTCACCAGTTCAACACTGACAGGTTATATACCAATGCTGTATGTTGGTCACCAGTTCAACACTCGACAGGTTACATACCAATGCTGTCTGTTGGTCACCAGTTCAACACTGACAGGTTAATACCAATGCAGTCTGTTGGTCACCAGTTCAACACTGACAGGTTACATACCAATGCTGTCTGTTGGTCACCAGTTCAACACTGACAGGTTACATACCAATGCAGTCTGTTGGTCACCAGTTCAACACTCGACAGGTTACATACCAATGCTGTCTGTTGGTCACCAGTTCAACACTCGACAGGTTATATACCAATGCTGTCTGTTGGTCACCAGTTCAACACTCGACAGGTTACATACCAATGCTGTCTGTTGGTCACAAGTTCAACACTCGACAGGTTACATACCAATGCTGTCTGTTGGTCACCAGTTCAACACTCGACAGGTTACATATCAATGCTATCTGTTGGTCACCAGTTCAACACTCGACAGGTTATATACCAATGCTGTCTGTTGGTCACCAGTTCAACACTCGACAGGTTACATACCAATGCTGTCTGTTCGTCACCAGTTCAACACTCGACAGGTTACATACCAATGCAGTCTGTTGGTCACCAGTTCAACACTCGACAGGTTATATACCAATGCTGTCTGTTAGTCACCAGTTCAACACTCGACAGGTTACATACCAATGCTGTCTGTTGGTCACCAGTTCAACACTCGACAGGTTACATACCAATGCTGTCTGTTGGTCACCAGTTCAACACTCGACAGGTTACATACCAATGCTGTCTGTTGGTCACCAGTTCAACACTCGACAGGTTACATACCAATGCTGTCTGTTGGTCACCAGTTCAACACTCGACAGGTTACATACCAATGCAGTCTGTTGGTCACCAGTTCAACACTCGACAGGTTACATACCAATGCAGTCTGTTGGTCACCAGTTCAACAATGGACAGGTTATATACCAATGCTGTCTGTTGGTCACCAGTTCAACACTCGACAGGTTATATACCAATGCTGTCTGTTGGTCACAAGTTCAACACTCGACAGGTTACATACTAATGCTGTCTGTTGGTCACAAGTTCAACACTCGACAGGTTATATACCAATGCGGTCTGTTGGTCACGAGTTCAACATTCGACAGGTTATATACCAATGCTGTCTGTTGGTCACCAGTTCAACATTCGACAGGTTATATACCAATGCTGTCTGTTGGTCACCAGTTCAACATTCGACAGGTTGCTAGCGAACTCCGGGTTGTCATGTTGAGATCTTCACTATGTGCTATGAGTCTGTTAAATTTCCTGGCATGTAAACTTTCGGGTTTCGCTTTCATTATTCTGAATTCCCAATATATGTAATCTAATAAATGATCTTGCCACTCCAGAGAAACCATGTTGAAAAAGTTTTGTTTATCCTTTCTCACTTTAAGAAATATCATTTTCCTTTCGTGTTTAAGGAGATAAATAATCTTAGTAATTATTAACCTGTTACGTTGATCAAATTGATGTGACGGCAAGTTATCCAACCTGTTTTGTAGAAGTGATTTCTGTAATACCTGTTCACTAAGGCACTTTGGTAAAAATACTAATTTTAAAGACGCTTTATGGGCTTAAGAAGTACAGATTTATAAGAGGAAACAGCAAAGGAAGATTAAGGAAAAGGTCTAGAGAATTAGGGTAGGATAGGCAAGTAATATTCATATTATCCATATTAGTAATTTGTATATGGGTATTTTGAAACAAGATTTCTTAGCAAAATCCTTCTCAGAAGAGCTAAATGGTATACATATGTAAATTATATTTTATGTCTTCTGTCTAAGAATTTAGATATAAATCCTTTCATTGTTAAATTAAATAATCTAGCTAAATAAATTTTATTATTGAGTTTGAACATAATAACTCATTGCCATTTCTAGATTTTTGTTTGTGTGTGAGGCTTAGACTTCAAGCAGGTGTGCATGAAAATGTTAGACACGAGAGAGGCAAATGGTTTTAATGATTACCAGACATGAGTTGTGGAGGTGTGAAGTACAGTGC
>WNWK01035937.1:0-19471 GCA_009830355.1 Cherax destructor | reverse complement strand
AGGAAGGATTAGGAAAGCACTGGTTTGGTAATAGAGTTGTGGATGAGTGGAACAAACTCCGATACCGTCATAGATGCTAAGACGTTGTGTAGTTTTAAAAATAGGTTAGATAAATACATGAGTGGGTGTTGATGGGTGTGAGCTTGTACTAGGTCAGATGCAGTGCTCCTTCCTTAAGTGAATGTAACCTGACCTGTACTAATTCCTTAAGTGGAAGTGACCTGACCTGGTGGTCGGCTGGACAATTATATGAGTGGGTGCGGTTGGGTGTGAATTGGTCCTGACTAGGTTGTGCTACTAGGTCAGATGCAGTGCTCCTTCCTTAAGTGAATGTAACCTGACCTGGCTGGGTCGGGGCATTGGCTTAAGCCGTTGGAGATTTGGACTTGCCTCGCATGGGCCAGTAGGCCTGCTGCAGTGTTCCTTCTTTCTTATGTTCTTATGTCCAGTGCTTGCTTGAAGACAGCCAGGGGTTTGTTGGTAATCCCCCTGATGTATGCTGGGAGGCAGTTGAACAATCTTGGCCCCCTGACACTTATTGTGTTATCCCTCAACGTGCTAGTGGCACCCCTCTTCATTGGGGGGATGTTACATCGCCTGCCGAGTCTTTTGCTTTCGTAGGGAGTGATTTTTGTGTGCAAGTTTGGTACTAAACCCTTGAGAATTTTCCATTGCAGCCAAGCTCGCTAATCGAATTCAACCTTGTGGTCTTAATTTTAAACGACCGGAGCCTCTTTGGCGTCCATGTAATTCCCTCTCGAGTCGACCAGCTTGACTGCCTTCCCCCCAAGTGATTTGCAAGCAAGTCCATGGTTGAGAGAAATATAATAGAATCATGTTTCATTAAAAGCAGTTTTGAAAATAATATGTACTCCGTCTCTGCCTCCATTATAAACAGGAGGGTGGGAGTGACAAGTGGATTGAATTTAACAGAGGTGTGTTTGGGAGGGCTAGTCTAGAGGAGGGTGCCGGAGTGGCTGCTTGAGAGGGTAGGCAGAGGTTAGGGTGTCGTAGGGTGGGTGGGTAGGTGTGAGCTGATGAGTGTTTGAGGAGGATAGGCGGGTGTAATGGCTTAATTAAAAACTTAAGAAAACATTCCTTACCGTGCTACAGAAATTTTGAAGAAAATAGTTGGCGCACTAATTATAATCATGTGGGTGCCTTGATGCCAGAGAAGGCTTCTTGAGCGGAGAAAACCGAGCTATCCTTTCCTTACTCACACCTGAAAGAAAGGCCTGCACACATACCCCGCCCTACGTCATTAATTGGTTCCAATCCGACTTTTGACGTAAATCAAACAATGCTTTAAAATGATAAACACCTTAAAACTAGCCTAAATAGAAGAATAGTATAACTATTGCTAAACCTTAACGAACACTAAAAATACATTGTAGCCATTTTTTAAACAATAATGAACATAATTAAAAAAATATAAAGTAGGTAACGTTCCTGAGTGACGTAAAGTTGGACCTAATGACGTTCACCGAACTAAAATTTACTCTAGAAAAGTGACGTAAAGGAGAATTTGACGTAGGCCGAAATAATGTAAAGTGGGGTATGACTGTCTACACCACTCTTAGGGAGTTATCTAAAATCGACTGCGGTCACATTTACCCACTGGACAGTAACAAAATGAATCGCCCAAAGCCAACATGGACATTACTGTTGTATAACAGCTACTATATAGCTGTTGTTACTACGGTACTAGGGATCTCCAGAATAACAAAAATGATATGGTGATACCAACAAGATGTGGAAAATGACGACTGTACAGTTCAGGACATTTATTAGAAGAAACTTCGCCAGAAATGGCTTCTTCGGTCCTGATATTAGGACTCAAGAAGCCACCCGTGGCGAAACGTGTCCTATAATAATGTCCTGAACTGTACACAAGTCATTTTCCACATCTTGTTGGTATCACCATATCATTTTTGTTATTCTGGAGATCACTAGTACCATAACAACAGCTTATATAGCTGTTATACATACGCATGTCCATGTTGCCTATGGCGATTCTTTTGTTACTGTCCAGTGGGTAAATTGACCGGTCGATTTTGATAACTCCCTAAAGTGGTGTAACATTTGATATCTATTATGCACCCCATACCCATCCTGTGGGCGGTAGTCAAAAGATTACAGAGGTACATAATGGGTCCAGAGACCGGGCCCCAAAGTTTTGACAGCTGAGAAAGTTACAAAGGTAATGAACTCACAAGTTACACCGGTGTAGACAGTCATACCCCACTTTACATTATTTCGGCCTACGTCAAATTCGCCTTTACGTCACTTTTCTAGAGTAAATTTTAGTTCGGTGAATCTCATTAGGTCCAACTTTACGTCACTCAGGAACGTTACCTTTGATATACCTTTGAAGAGTTTCAAGAGTAACTACTCTCAGAGCCTGGCCATGGGCCAGGATCGTCAAGTGCTTGCCTGGTCAACCAGTCTGTTGCTGCTGGAGGCCCGCTGCCCCACATATCCATCATCACATTTCCAGTATACAGCGTGAGGGATGCAGTATGCTAGACAAGGCGTGACATAGGGGTCTCGCCTTTACAGACACAAACATGTGCCATCCACCGCAGTAAATATTCTCACGTCACGAACTTTGAAGGGGGTTAGCACAGCGACTGTTTCACAAAAACAGAACCAAAAGCAGGAGCCTGAAGGTGGCCAATAGTTACTTTTTAGAGACCACCGAGCATAATGTTACAGGTTAGCCAGACCCATCATTCACATCCACGATTCTTCAGTCAAAATTTTATTCATTCCTGTCCCCTCTCCTTACCTCACCTCATGACCTTTTTATTTCCTGCATCTCTTCCATGACCTCTTGAGCTTTACCTCTTTACTCGTTTGTCTTACGGTCAGTGTAAGTGTGTTTTCTCTATATTAATAAAGTTTACCTCTGGACAATACGTACTTTGCAGCAGTAATTTAAAATTTTGCCATTACAGTCTGTCTACTTTCAGGTCGATGTTATCGACCAAATAAAGAGAACCTCGAGACTGATAAAGTCCAACTATAATTATAAACAAGAGGAAGCAAGCCCCAGGAATTGTGGAGATCATAAGCTTCTAGAATTATAAGTGCTGGCACGGGGCACAGGGCACAGGGCACTCCCCCGAAACACCACAATGCTGGCTGGCTGACGCAGGGCGCCACCCCCACCGGAAACCTCTCAACGCTGGCTGGTGCAAGCCATCCCCCCGGAAACCCCAGTACTGGCGCAAGCCATCACCCCGAAAACCCCAATACTGGCGCAAGCCATCCCCCCCGGAAACCCCAGTACTGGCGCAAGGCGCCCCTCTGGAAACCCCAGTACTGGCGCAAGCCATCCCTCCGGAAACCCCAGTACTGGCGCAAGCCATCCCCCCGGAAACCCCAGTACTGGCGCAAGCCATCCCCCCGGAAACCCCAGTACTGGCGCAAGCCACCCCTCGGAAACCCCAGTACTGGCGCAAGCCATCCCCCCGGAAACCCCAGTACTGGCGCAAGCCATCCCCCCGGAAACCCCAGTACTGGCGCAAGCCATCCCCCCGGAAACCCCAGTACTGGCGCAAGCCATCCCCCCGGAAACCCCAGTACTGGCGCAAGGCGCCCCTCTGGAAACCCCAGTACTGGCGCAAGGCGCCCCTTAAGCAAGACGTGAAGAGAATTAGTAAGGTTAAGGCTCTACACAGCTATTTTATAAAGCTCTCTTCCTCTCCATCCACAAGCCTAATTCTCTTCCTGTATCCACAACCTTACTAACTCTCTTGCTGTATCCACAAGTACTGGAGTTTATAGAATTTCGTGAGTCAGTATTCAGTAGTATTTAGGTTTGCTAGGAGTTTACCTGTTTCTTACCTGGAGTCTACCAGAAGTTTACATAGTTTCCTCTTCTATCTGATGACTGTCCTCTGCAAATATTCTCTCTGTACACTAAATCAGTATTTAGCTGCTGTTGCTGGTGCTACTATCTTAATACGTTAACTTAAGTCACTTTAGCTTAAGGCCTAGAGCTATCAACACATCAGGAGCTTGTATGCAATGTTGCAGAAAGAGAGGTCCAAGCAAATACGATCACTTCAGCAAAGGCGTTTCCTGTGATCGCATTTGCTTGGACCTTCTCTTTTTTGCAACACTGCAAGTTCCATATGTGTTGATTGCAACACGTAGTTATTTTGCATACAGATCAATTAATCTCCTGAGCTTGTTACTACACAAGGGTAATTATTATTATAATCAAAAGAAACGCTAAACCACAAGGGTAAATGAGTCTGCATGTCACCTGTTTACCACCCATCAACAACACTTTAATCCAAAAAAATAGGGAGTTAAACTCTTATGTATACTGAAATACACCTCTGGGCGTAAATGTACCGCAAGTAAACAATTGAATAAAATAGTCAATCTACCTGTGAGGAGAGCAGAGTGAAATAACGACCGTTCCTTAGCCACGTCACAAAAGAAATGGATGAAAATAACAAGAAGAGAAGAGGCTCCGTGTCACCAAGTTAATGACGTCAGTGAGGTTAAGAACCTGAATCACAGGTGGCGCAGTCATCATTGTTCCACCACTGTCATGGTGATTAACGCCAGTCAAACATACCTAACAACCGCACACACAGTTTATATTATATATATATATATATATTATATATATATATATTATATATATATATATATATATATATATATATATATATATATATATATATATATATAAAATCACAAAATATTACAAATAAAACTTTCTCTGAGAGTTAATGGCAGTATGTGTTAAAATGTTTCACAATTTTCCTTTGTTTTCAGGGGTAAGCTTATGTAATATTTTGTTTTTAACTTGTGGTTAAAAATTTACTCTAGTGCTTCTTTATATCACTCTTACATTCACTGCCATGTTTTATAAAACTTACGCAAGTTGATATATATTTTGCCTACCATTATCCTACATAAAAATCAGCATAATGTGTATTTTCTTCGTATCTTTCTTGGTAGTGACGTAGATTAATATGTAGCTGTGAGCCGAAAATATATGTACACTTATATACCAAGAGAATAGATACACCGAGAAGTGTATGTCTCTCAGCGTATATATGCAAAGAGTTTACATTAATCGCTGTTTTAAAGATTAAAGTATATTGTTGACGGGTGAATAGATGACATGCAGCCTTAGCGACACTCAACTAAACTTCATGTGTAAGCATTAAGAGCAGCGACGGATCTACAATAAAACTAATGAAGCTCAAGATAATCATGGAGGGGCTTCAGAAGCGACTTTAGTCCACAACGCTTTAAGAAAATTGGGTCTACTGTACGAGATGTGGTTGCAAAGCGGCTCCCATAAACAGTTCAAGTTTCATTGCTCCAAAACATGTAAGTCCGCCACTGACTAAGGGCAACAGTACACACCAATAAGTGTATATTTCAAAAATATATACCCAGAATTTACTTCAGCCCTCTTTTTAGGGATAAGTGGGCTTCAATGTTGATGTGCAGGTGAAATGCAATCTTACTATCTCTTGTACAGTCTATAGATCGCAGCAAACCACCCACCCATCAATATGGCAAAAAAAAAAAGTCGTTGATTATTATGTGCGCGAATAATATTCCTATTACCACCCACTGGAACGTGTCTGGATCCGTTTATCAACACGGATACTTACTTTTTGGGATATTTTGGCTCCCAAGTGACTAGTTTATTGCGCGCCCCATATCCACCGAGTGGAAGGTAGTGCGCGAGCATATGGATACACACAGAAACTAGGCTCCCAAAAAGGATATTAGCTTCAGTAATATAAATGTATAAATTCAAGGATTATGTGGAGTAAAATAAAGGTTGGATGTGAAAAGTGGGTTATAGTAAGTGTTTATGCACCTGGAGAAGAGAGAAGTGTAGAAGAGAGAGAGAGATTTTGGGAAATGTTGAGTGAGTGTGTGGGGAGTTTTGAACCAAGTGAGAGAGTAATTGTGGTTGGGGATCTTAATGCTAAAGTGGGTAAAAATGTTGTGGATGGAGTAGTAGGTAAATTTGGGGTGCCAGGGGTAAATGTAAATGGGGAGCCATTAATTGAGCTATGTGTAGAAAGAGGTTTGGTAATAAGTAATACATATTTTATGAAAAAGAGGATAAATAAATATACAAGGTATGATATAGCACGTAAGGAAAGTAGTTTGTTGGATTATGTATTGGTGGATAAAAGGTTGATGAGTAGGCTTCAGGATGTACATGTTTATAGAGGGGCAACGGATATATCAGATCATTATTTGGTTGTAGCTACAGTTAGAGTAAAAGGTAGATGGGACAAAAGGAAAATTGCAACAGCAAGTAAGAGAGAGTAAAAGTGTATAAACTAAGGGAGGAGGAAGTTAGGGTGAGATATAAGCAACTATTGGCAGAAAGGTGGGCTAGTGCAAGTAGGAGTAGTGGGGGTTGAAGAGAGTTGGGATAGTTTTAAAAATGCAGTATTAGAATGTGGGGCAGAAGTTTGTGGTTATAGGAGGGTGGGTGCAGGAGGAAAGAGGAGTGAGTGGTGGAATGAAGAAGTAAAGGGTGTGATAAAAGAGAAAAAGGTAGCTTATGAGAGGTTTTTACAAAACAGAAGTGTTAGTAGAAGAGCAGAGTATATGGAGAGTAAAAGAAAGGTGAAGAGAGTGGTGAGAGAGTGCAAAGAAGAGCGGATGAAAGAATGGGAGAGGATCTGTCAAGAAATTTTGCTGAAAACAAGAAAAATTTTGGAGTGAGATAAACAAGGTAAGAAAGCCTAGGGAACGAATGGATTTGTCAGTTAAAAACAGAGTAGGGGAGTTAGTAGATGGGAGCTGGAGGTATTGGGTAGATGGCGGGAATATTTTGAGGAACTTTTAAATGTCGATGAAAGAGGAGGCGATAATTTCATGTACTGGCCAGGGAGGTACAACATCGTTTAGGAGTGAAGAAGAGCAGGATGTGAGTGTGGGGAGGTGCGTGAGGCATTACGTAGAATGAAAGGGGTAAAGCAGCTGGAATTGACGGAATCACGACAGAAATGTTAAAAGCAGGGGGATATAGTGCTGGAGTGGTTGGTATTTTTGTTTAAAAAATGTATGAAAGAGGGAAGGTACCTAGGGATTGGCAGCGAGCATGTATAGTTCCTTTATATAAAGGGAAGGGGATAAAGAGAGTGTAAAAATTATAGGGGAATAAGTTTACTGAGTATACCAGGTAAAGTGTATGGCAGGGTTATTATTGAAAGAATTAGAGGTAAGACAGAGAGTAGGATTGCAGATGAGCAAGGAGGCTTTAGAGTGGGTAGGGGATGTGTAGATCAAGTGTTTACAGTGAAGCATATATGTGAACAGTATTTAGATAAAGGTAGAGAAGTTTTTATTGCATTTATGGATTTAGAAAAGGCATATGATAGAGTGGATAGGGGAGCAATGTGGCAAATGTTGCAAGTGTATGGAATAGGTAGTAAGTTACTAAAGGCTGTAAAGAGTTTTTATGAGGATAGTGAGGCTCAGGTTAGGGTGTGTAGGAGAGAGGGAGATTACTTCCCGGTAAAAGTAGGTCTTAGACAGGGTTGTGTAATGTCACCATGGTTGTTTAATATATTTATAGATGGGGTTGTAAAAAAGTAAATGCTAGGGTGTTGGGGAGAGGGGTGGGATTAAATTATGGAGAATTAAATGCAAAATGGGAGTTGACACAGTTACTTTTTGCTGATGATACTGTGCTTATGGGAGATTCTAAAGAAAAGTTGCAAAGGTTAGTGGACGAGTTTGGGAGAGTGTGTAAAGGTAGAAAGTTAAAAGTGAACATAGATAAGAGTAAGGTGATGAGGGTATCAAACGATTTAAATAAAGAAAAATTGGATATCACATTGGAGAGAGGGATTATGGAAGAAGTAAATGTTTTCAGATATTTGGGAGTTGATGTGTCAGCAGATGGGTTTATGAAGGATGAGGTTAACCATAGAATTGATGAAGGAAAAAAGGTGAGTGGTGCATTGAGGTATCTGTGGAGACAAAAACGTTATCCATGGAGGCAAAGAAGGGAATGTACGAAAGTATAGTGGTACCAACACTCTTATATGGGTGTGAAGCATGGGTTGCAAATGCTGCAGCGAGGAGGAGGCTGGAGGCAGTGGAGATGTCCTGTCTAAGGGCAATGTGTGGTGTAAATATTATGCAGAAAATTCGGAATGTGGAAATTAGGAGAAGGTGTGGAGTTACTAAAAGTATTTGTCAGAGGGCTGAAGAGGGTTGTTGAGGTGGTTTGGTCATTTAGAGAGAATGGATCAAAGTAGAATGACTTGGAGAGCGTATAAATCTGTAGGGGAAGGAAGGCGGGGTAGGGGTCGTCCTAGAAAAGGTTGGGGGGAAAGGGGGTAAAGGAGGTTTTGTGGGCGAGGGGCTTGGACTTCCAGCAAGCATGTGTGAGCGTGTTAGATAGGAGTGAATGGAGACGAATGGTTTTGGGACATGACGATCTGTTGGAGTGTGAGCAGGGTAACATTGTGTGAAGGGATTCAGGGAAACCAGTTAATTGATTTAGTTGGACTTGAGTCCTGGAAATGGGAAGTACAATGCCTGCACTTTAAAGGAGGGGTCTGAGATAGTGACAGCTGGGAGGGACTTTTCTCAGCTGTAGTATCTGAGCTCCTCTGCAAAGACAGTGATTATGTATGAGTGTGGTGAAAGTGTTGAATGATGATGAAAGTTTTTCTTTTTGGGGATTTTCTTTCTTTTTGGGTCACCCTGCCTCGGTGGGAGACGGCCGACTTGTTGAGAGAAAAAAAAAAAAAAATATATATATATATATATATATATATATATATATATATATATATATATATATATATATATATATATATATATATATGTCGTGCCGATTAGGTAAAACTGGTCAATTAGCAAGAACTCATCTAAAATTAAGTTCTTTCTAAAATTTTATCTTATACGTTTAAAGATATATTTATTTCATTTATGTTAATGTAAGAATTTATAATTTTGTACCAAGAGAAACTTTGAAAACCTACCTAACCTTATTACGACAAGCGCAATTTAATTTAGCCTAACCCAACTAAATATATTTTAGATACGTTAACTTTAATTTAATAATAAACAAACACAATGAAATATATTTTTTTCGTTATGTTCAGAATGATTTTGGCGAAATTATTGCATAAACAAATTTTCACTTGTCTTATATGGCAAGGTGAGCGTTGCTATTTAAGCCAAAATAGCAAGTTTTACCTAATCGGCACGACATATATATATATATATATATATATATATATATATATATATATATATATATATATATATATATATATATATATATATATATATATATATATATATATATATATATATATATATATATATATATATATATATATATATATATATATATATATATATATATATATATACAGCAGTGAATTTATATACTGTATAACATATTGCTATGAAAGCTTTCTTGGTTGTACAGAAAAACACATTGCAGCAAACATTGTCTCCACTGAGTACGATTGTAATATGTATCAAAAAAGCAGTAGAAATGTTTAAGTCTCTACTTCAGAGATAAAGAGAATACTGTATTTCTTTATTTTTTTTTATTCACAATTCACCATCTTATTAAGATACATAAAATTTATTTTCATTTTAGAGGTACGTTTGAAAGATGTGTTACCACTTATGAAGACATCTGTTTTAAAAAATTAATGTTACATTTCACATTCCAGTTTTACCTCCACAAATTTGAGGTAAAACTGGATATTATTCATCTGTAGTTCCTAGGTTGTGAATTGCTCCAGCCATGGTCTTTTAACTTTTTGTTCATGTTACACATGCTAAAGCTGGAGAAATTAATTTGTTACAAAAATATTTTTAAATTTCTCACAAATAAATTACAAATAAATTAATGAAAAGAAAAATTCAAATTTTATTTTATCCAACAGCCAGGTTTTAAAAATCACCAAGAGTGTTGTAAGCTGTGTTTTGGCAACAGTGTTCAGCTGGCATTACCAACAGACCCCTGGACAGGCACCTAAAGTCGGTACCTGACCAGCCAGGCTGTGGTTCGTACGTTGGACTGCGTGCGGCCAGCAGTAACAGCCTGGTTGATCAGGCCCTGATCCACCATGAGGCCTGGTCACAGACCGGGCCGCAGGGGCGTTGACCCCTGGAACTCTCTCCAGGTAATTGAAGGATGACAATAGAGATATCACCCAACCTTCACTTGTAGAGGACTGGTAACCTCTCCTGAGCATTGTCCTCAATATTCATCAGGTTAGAAATATGCAATGTGTCAATGTCAAAAACTGTATGGGAATTTTTTTTTTTTTTTTTACTATTGTTTGGAAAAAGTGCTAAACCCATAGGAGTCATGCAGCATACAGGGAATGGGAGGTAATAAGGCTTGATCCAAGGAAGGGGAGGATAGGGATACTTCCTTGCATTAAGATTATTATAATCATAACTAAGCGCTAAACCCATATGGATCACCTTGCATTAGGAAATTAAAAAATGGTAAATATTGGTATGTAAGGCTGAGGCAGAGGGAGAAAGTAGTAAGGGTCGCTTGTCTTTAGAGAGGGGGGGTACAGGAGGTTTTTATTGTTAAGAGGCTTGAGCAACCAGCAGGCTTGTCTAAACATGTTAGATTGGAGTGGAGAAAGATGGTTTTTGGAGCTTGATGTGCTGTTGGAGTGTGAGGTTAACATTTATACGAGATTCAGGGGAACTGTATAGCCAGACACGAGTCCTAGAAGTAGAGTTGCAACATCAGGCACTCTGAATGAGTGGGGGATATTGCAGTCATTTGAACTGTGATGTCTGTGCACTTCTATGAAGACAGTTATTGAATGAATGAATTTGTTTAAGGGGTGGTCACCCTACCTTGGTAAAAGACAGCCAGTGTTATGGCACTGCACAGCGGTAGGTCACGGACTAGGTCACACTTGCATGGACACCCACCAGACCATCTCATAACTCAAAGCTGGGTTGTCAAGAACAGCATCATCTGTTGTTTTGGTAATGTCAGTGAAGTGTTTTTAAGGTAATCTATTCCCTTTATATTTAATTTTAATTAAATATAATTGAAAGGTTAGTAGACAGTGTAGATGAATGGTTCAGAGAACCGACAAGTTGATAAATTAGACACATGTGCAACACTTGGGTATCTTTAATGAGGAAACGTTTTGCCACACAGTGGCTTGTCTTCAGAATGAGGAAACGTTTCGCCAATGTGTGGCGAAACACGTGTGCCATAAGCATTAGTGTGGCAAGAAACAGATACATCTCAGCCACAGTTGTCTCCTTTCACTCTTGTAGTCGTAATTTTGGTGAAACAAGTGTGTTTGCCAATGTAAAATCGAAGTATGTGTTACTTTCCCTGACAATAATATCCATCAGGGGTTGATCAAAAAATAGTTCAAAACATTCCAGTTCACTGCCATGGTTCCCAAGGGTACAAAATGACCGGATTCCTCTTTGAGTTTCATCAAATTGATGGGGATTGACAACAAAATTGGCACCCTGCTGCCAATCCCAGATGCAGTTTGGTGGTGGGCACTGGATACTGATAGCTGGTTCTGGCTGTACACGTTGTGGTATGTGGGTGGTTGAGGGTGGCCTGGGTCGTGCATGTGCTGAATCAGCAGCGTGGCTCCCAGCCCGGGCTGCTGCTGGTGCCACCACCACATACTTCCGCATGCGGTATATTACCTATCCCGATTGTAGCAATTTCCTCGTCACTTTCACTGTCTATTCCCGGTGTAGATCCACGGGATGTACTCCATCCTCTTGGGATAGCATATGGCACACAACCAGACCGCATGCGATGTCGTATAAATCGACGCTTCTCTGGTGAATATTCTTATTCACTGTCGCTACTCAAATGGTCATCGAGTGCTAGGAAATGACGGTCAATGTCACTATCACCATTGCTCACAACTGAGCCTTGGCCATGGGAAAATATGAGCTTAAGCTTATGGCGTGGTACAACTGAAGGGGAACCAGACGGACCAGCCCCTGAGCTGGATGGTTGAGGGTCGTCGGGGTTTTCGGCACTATTTACGTCTTCTTGAACGTTGCTTTTGATCATTAACTGTTCAGAACCATAGAATTCATCTTCACTTTCACCTCCATCCGTGTTAGAGCTATCATTTGAGAAGAGAAGATTCCCAGTTCGCCGTGGAGTGAGGTTTTTCTTACCGCGAGGCGTGGAGAACAATGGGTACTGAGATGGCGTTCCCACAATGCAATGCAGGCGCCCTGATTTTTGGTATACTGCGCACACTGACCACGCAGTCACATTCTCTCATGTGTTGGCCTACCAACCTTTTCCTGCTAAATTTGAAGCCGCTAGAATTTTGCCGTAATACTTACGGAACCGACCCGCACTTCAAACCCGTAGTACTATGGCACCAACCGCGAAGTGGTTAAGGTGCCTTAGTGCCAGGAGGCCCCTTGGCTAAGACTTTATAAGACAAGACAGGTTCTTCTAATCACCAACATTAAATACTGTACCAAACACTAAATTAATAAGACATGGCAATGAAATTAACTAACCCTTCAACTGTATTATCAAGATATTAAAATAGTGAGACATGGAAGGGAGATGAGAGGAGACATGAGAACCTACATACTTGTGATCGGTTTTGAGGCTGGGACCATACCACAGAAGCACTGATCCCAAAAACACTTCAGGTAACCCCTGTAGCCTAGCCTGAAGCCAGACTTTCCTGGCTTTCTGGCCTGCAGGCCTAAACAGCCATCACAACTAGGCCTATCAGAGTCAGAGTGCACATGCTGTGGATTCCATCTCACATTGGTCTTCAGATGCATGATAGAACTGATAAATTGGCTAAGTTTTATGCTTTCAAAGAGGGGATAGATTACAATCTTGGCTTGTCAGTTAGCAGTTTGAGAACAATAATACGAAAAGAACTTCAACTGAATTTTATTGACTTAAGACTCAGGGAGTTTGACACCAGTCAGTCCATCTATCATCATTCTATCATGCAGGAGGAGCCACATGTCTATGGTGCATTCAACAAAATAAGCAGACTCTTGGATGTCACTACCGCCCGCCTCCGGCTGGGTTACAAGTATCTTTGGCAGGTTAAATCACCACCACCAGATGTAGACCAAACAAGATGTAAACTTTGCCAGTTGGATTATTGTCACACCCTGCGTCATTATGTACTGGAGTGCGATAAAATTAATGAATTCAGAGACTACTCATTCAGAAATGTTCAAGATATGTCAAAGTATTTTATCCACAGTGGTATATTACAGACCATTCTGGAAAAATACCCTGACTTTGCTCCCTGTAAATAAAGCATTGACACGTGTGTGTGTGTGTGTGTGTGTGTGTGTGTGTATGTATGTACATGTGTGTATGTGTATGTGTGTATGTATATACATGTATGTGTGTGTATGTATATGTATGTATGTGTATATGTGTGTGTGTGTGACCCAACAATTAAAATTTGCACCAATAACTCATTACAGTTGTGGCTGGGTGTAGACTAATAGATTGCTCATTGCTTTATAATTTGTTCATGAGTGCAACCATGTACAGACGTAAGTAAATTTACTTACATGATTCATTACCTTGTAACTAGTGAATTAATTACCATTGTACCTTGTTCAGCTATCAAAACTTTGGGGCCTAGTCTCTGGACCCTATATATACCTCTGTAATCTGCAAATACCTTTGTAACTTGTCATGATTGTGACCATCTGAGTTCATTACCTTTGTAACTTGCTCAGCTATCAAACTTTGAGGTCCAGTCCCTGGACCCATTATGTACCTTGTAATCTTTTGACTACCGCCCACAGGATGGGTATGGGGTGTATAATAAAGATATCAAACAACAACAGTCACTTCCACAATGTAGTGGTTCAGTTTCCTCTTTAAAACTTTTATCTCTGTTCCAGCAATATTTCTTAAAGGCTATCTGCTGGTAGGAGATTGAAAAGTTATGAACCACAGATGCTGACAATGAGCTACTGAAAAAAAAAAATCTAAATTACAATTTCAATATTGTACATATTAATAAAACAGACACGTTAGAACCTATCACTGAAAGTCCAGGAGAATTCCTCGACTTTGTGAAATATAAATTTTTCACTTAATGTGTGACAACTCATTAGAAGGAAGAGCATTTTGAATCTGGTTCTGATATATTATATGGGGATTTGTTGAGCAAATTCAAGTCTTACCATATGTACTTTAAAGTATTAAAATTACACCATAATAAAAGGTATACAGTATCTGGAATAAGACAGCTGTTATTCAATGTAAAAAGCAGCTTTATTTCAAGGGCTTACACAGGTTATGATAGAAATAAAAAATACAAAGTATGTATTTTGCATAATGCAAAATTAAACTTCACCCATTTTAATAATTAATTTTCAATGTTTACCTGGCCCAATTCACTCGTAACCTGGTCTAGCGCATCACTGTAATGTTCCTCACCCCCATCGAGCGCCATGTCTGCCGAGACATTGTCCACCTTGCTTAAGACGAGGACCACATCAGAGAGCCAGTAGAAGGCCTGGTCGAGGTCGCCTTCGCATAGATAGGGAAGGCGGGACCAACGCTCAAGTTTATATCCCAGACTGGGGAAGACGTCTTTTGCAAGGCTGTTGACCTGACTCTCTATGCTGGAGCCGGTGACCCCCAGCTCCTCAGATGGCAGGTTGTCAATGGTACCTGCAAGGCATTGAACTAGTAGAAAATGAACCTCAGAGATGGCAGAGAGAAATGAGAGGGTGAGGGATGGCAAGAAAAAAAAGTAGGGAAGAGCGAAAATTACTGAGCAGTAACCCTAACATCTCATGCATCATAAAAAAAAATTGAAATAGTGATGAGAAGGCAAAGTACAAAGTTTAGGGAACAGCAAAATCTGCCAACCCAAACCAGGTTTTAGAACTAGATCATACCTGTCACCACTGCTAAACTGCTATGACAAAATTACAGAGGCATGGGAAGAATACCTAAATGCAGATATGGATATATAGTACTGTCTTATTGAAGGGTCTACTCTATTTCCAAATCCTGTAATATTTTCTTTCTAAACTAGGAGGCCTGGTCTAAGAATGTGTTGTGGGGAAGATAATCCGCAGAACTACTAGCAGATACCAGCACAACTAAGTCATGTGACATGCCTATGCACCTTGCTATGGCCAACTAACCCTAATTATTTAGTCACTGACATACCTGGCCAAGTATAGTGAACAATTCTCCACATCCAGCCTCAGCAAATTTATGAGAATTTTAATTAAGACTGCAAATAGATGAGTAAAGTTTTAACAGGTAAGTATTTGTGAACTTAGTTTCTGACATAAATCAATTAAACAAAGCTAAAGGACATTACATCTCTCACATGGAAAGCCAATTAGTTATACAGAGCATTTCGAGCAAACTTAAACCTAACTTAACGTTTAACACGAATATAAGATAATGATTTTCACAATAAAATAATTACATGAATATAAAACAAATGTATATGAAAAAAATGAATAAAATCATAAGTTACACAGGAATAAGAACATTTAGATTATATTAAGAAAATTTCGTTAATTCAAAATAAACTTCTAATATAATTACAGTAAGAGTGACACTAGTTACCTGTATTATTACAGAATGTGATGAGACAGTACTTTAAATGTAATTACATACATAAAACATTAATGATATTCACAGTAGAACTGATTCAATGAGAACGACTCAATGTATATGGTATGGCCAGACAGTCCTAGCAAGGTACACGAGTAGAATTTGGAGGCAGAACCCCCAAATCCGCGGACTCGGTTTCTGTGGTTTCAGTCATCCAGGGTTTACCGTGGCCCGAAAATAACTTAATTTTGCTTAATAATGGCACCAAAGTAGTGATGATGGCAGTTATTCAGAGCCTAAGAGAAGCCAGGAAGTGCTGTCCAGCAGTAAAAAAGTGCTAATTCTCAACTAATTGTGCGTAATTTATCAATTAAACATTATCATAGGTATACACAAATAACCCGCACATAGAAGAGAGGACCGAAACGTCGTCGTAAGCTCCTCTCTTCTATTTGTGGGTTATTTGTGTATTGTTCCAGTCACGGTATTGTGCTTTTTTTTTGTTATTTATCATAGGTATGTATGTAAATAAAAAAACTACTTATATATAGGGTTCCCTCCTATCCATGGTTTCAGGTATCCCCCGCAGATACAGGGGAACTACTGAACAGGAGGGAACCCACTTTACAGCGCTTCGCTAATACAGCAGTTTTCAATTATGCCCCATTCTTCATTTATTCAGACTTCCTACAATAAATATATTCACCACTCACTATAAGCTAAGGACGATAATATTTTAAGGTAAGTAATGTGTGTAATGTATATACATTTTTTTAGGCCTACCTCTATTGCTCATTAATATATATATATATATATATATATATATATAATAGTGCAAACATGTCATCAGGCTTTTATATGCATTTGAAATAGGAAAAAAAAAAAGGTATGAGACTTTACAGTCATTCTCGCTTTACAGCGGTAGCCCAGAACCTGACCTGCTGTATGAGCAGGGCTCTCCTGTACTTAGATTATACAATATTTAAAATATTTTAGTAATTCAAAATAAAAATTCTAATACAAATTACAATAAGAATGATGTTAGTTACATGGGGTGGTACTAAATATTATGAAATAATTGCTGTCAAGATCACATTAAGGTAAAGAGGTGGTTGAAGTTTCAACCACCTCTTGATAGCAAACATCTGGAAGTGGTTGATTGGTAGCAAACATCTGGAATCTTCAGGTAAGGAGTTCCAGATTTTAGGCCTTTTTATACGCATTGAGTTTTTACATAGATGGAGTCAGACACATGGATATCAGAGATTTTTGTGTCTAGTACTATGTCTAAGTTCTATTGAAGCTATCAAGAATTTTTGGCAGGATTAATATTAGAATTGATTGTCCTGTATATGTACTGTGCACAGAAGTATGAGTGAATTTAATCTATATTAACCAGGTTTAAGTTTTTGAAGAGTGGGGGAGTGTGATGCCTGGCACTAGACCCCAATGGAAATAAGTCACTCTGTCTGACTTTTTAGGTTATCCTAGGTTCTCTACACATATGCTGCTATGTATGATAATCTACGTAAATGTATTTGTGTATACCTGAATAAACTTACTTAGACTGGGTGATCATTCGTACAGCAGTTTTTTTTTTTTTTTTTGAGTTATTACTGACTTTAGGTAATTTGCTGTAGTGGATCCCCAGGCACAAATAGCATAGGTGAAGGACAGATTAGAGTATTATAACGTAAGTAGTGCTGTTTGAAGTACATACATAGTAACATATATTGAAGAGGATGCCAACTGAACCGGAAACCTTTCATGTGTTGAATGTGGGTGTTGACTTTCAAGTTGCTGTCAAGGAACAGAACTAAGAATTTTTCTTCACTCTGTCTTGCAATGCAAGAACCATTAATCCTGACATTTAGTTGCATATTTGTAGCTGTTCCAAAACTTGTCGAAGGTCTTATAAATGTTAAGTTTATTGGTAGTCATCCAGGTAGATATCTTTATGAGCTCCTCACTGACAGTATTACTGAGAATTTGGATTTGGGTGAGAAATAACGAAAGTTGTGTCATCTGCAAACAGAACAGATCTAAGTTGTCGAGAAGCATTTTTAAGATCACTGCCTAAGGGTACCCCTATGTCGATAAATCCTGTTGATGAGAGAAATATTGGTGTCTGTTGTTATGGTAACACTTTAGGTATATAAGTGTATGACCTCTGATACCATAATGTTCTAGTTTAAGATGCAGGATGTTATGGTCTACACTCCACCAGTGGCGGCGCTGAAGTCTCTTACTGCACCAGTTGCAGTGTGGCTTCTGCCTTTTAAGGGCTACAACGGCTTGTGCCGTATAAGCCGGAGTTGTAGTGTATTCCATTGACTCTCTTGGAGCCGTTCCACGGTGTCAGATAAGAACTATTACCCATAGCTAGGCAATAGTTGCTGCTGCTGCTATTCCTTATAAGGCCACAACACATTTCGCCGTAATGAGGTCCTGCCTTCCTGTGTCCGGGAAATAATTACTGACCATATATGGGAGGAACTAAGAAAGAGAACAAGGTCCTCCTTAAAATAAGAAGCAGGGAAAATTCTTACCAATTTTCTTATCTACACATAATTTAACTATCATGAACATTGGCGGGTACCGCAAACAGATCTATGACTGAGGCCCTGGTAATTCTGTCCATATGGCCACGAAGCAGTCCTGCAATCATGGTGCATACGCCGTATGGCGGAGGCGCAGATCTTGTAGTATGCTGTAGTGGTTAGCTAGTCAGGGATGAGTAGCTGGTGCCCTCATTCCAGTATTCTCTTCTCGATGCTTCTGCTCTTTTCACAGCTCAGCAGGGTCATCTCTTCTTAGGGTCAACGATTCATGGTTGGTTTAAGGCATGAGCTTTAGGGACTGCAGCCCAGGGTCCTCCGCCAGCGGGAGGGCCTCCAGAAATTATGTGAAAAGTGTTGACAGTTCCTGCTGTAAGTTTATAATTATAGTATGTTATTACATCACGTACTTGATGAATCGTTGACTGTTCATTACATTTTTCATTTATTTTTCTTCCTTTTGAAAATATCACTGGGGGGCCCCACAGTACCTGTAGCCCAGGGGCTTACAAAATCTTAAAACTTTTACTGGGTCAACCTCAACATTGGACAAAAGCCCGAGCTCCGGGATGAATCTAGGTCTGGCCTCTACCTCTGACCTGCAGAGGTGGTGATCCTGTGTGATGACTCAATGAAGACGTGTGCCACATCTGAGTTTCTTTACTGAAGAGACGTGTAGCCCATCAAGACAAAGTGTATCTTTAACAAAGAAGCCCATATGTTGCGCATGTGTCGTAGTCATCACCTTGTCTGTATTATATACCTTTGATCTAGTAAAACAGTGTTCTGATCGTAACCGCTATCACCATAATGAGGCCAACTTCTCTCTGTCCAGGGGATGCAATATGCTCTAAATCTGTGTGTATATTATATATTATAGTAGTGTACAATCTGCCTGTAGAACGCAAAATGGCGGCGGTCCCCCCACCCCCACCCCCACTTCCGGTCACCCCCACTTCCGGTCGGCCCCCCCACCCCCACTTCCGGTCACCCCCACTTCCGGTCGGCCCCCCACCCCCCTTGACCCCCACCCATTTTTTTTTTTTTTTTCATCCTGAGCAGGCCCGCACCCCTCACCCCCCCCCTCACACCCCTGAGACCCTCATCCCTGAGCGCGCTCGAGCCCCCGCCGCGCCCGCCCGCCCCGCGCCCCGCCCCGAACCCTTCGCGTCGAGCCGCCCTGAGCTGCCTTCTGCAGCGCCTTCTGCGGATCGCCCCGCTCCTCGATTTTTTCGAATTTTCCCTACTTTTTCCAAAATTTCGAATTTTAGAGGATTTCCAATTCCTCAGATCAAGATTTACATCGATTTTC
>WNWK01035936.1:0-19471 GCA_009830355.1 Cherax destructor | reverse complement strand
GAACGTAACTACGGTAAATGAGGGCCTACTGTACTTGGGACAAGAGGACATCTAGTGAAAGTAATTATTATTATTCTTATAATCAAAAGAAGTGCTAAACCTAGTGAAAGTAATGAAATGAGTTTTCACACCAGAAAATTTAAATACATGGTTAGTGGCTCAATGGGAAACCCGGTCAACTGCATCCTTGAAGGGGAGGCCGCTACCAGGCGACAGTCACAGCCTGCGTAAGTTATGAGGCGAATTCATCCACATAGCGACAACCAAAATATTCGATGGAAGAACGGACTGAGATCATTTATAGACAAGAGAAAAAGGGTAGTGCTAAAAACACAACCTTGTGGGACTCCCTCGGTCTGAACAAAGTCTGAGGAAAACGAGGCACCAACACGAACACAAAAATGTCTTTCAGATAAGAAAGCAAGAAAGGACGGCAGATTACCACAGAGACCTAAGGGTGATCCTGGGCTAAGATGTTATACAGTGAACCCCTGAGTTTTGGCTGTAATCCAGGAGGAGCTAGGCCTCAACTCGAACCGGCCGAAAGTCAAACTAATATTTCCTATAAGAAATAATGTAAATACAATTAATCCGTCCACTCAAAAATATTCACAAAAAAATCATTTTTTTAAAGAATAAATACCATAGTTTTATACAGAAAACAATGAGAAATAAATATAAAGCACTAATTTTAATGGATAAATGAACATTTAAATCAGTTTTACCTTCATTGAGGACTCTTGTTGTAAGAGAGAGGCAGGAGTTTGTTTGGAGGCAGGACAAGATAGTCCTTCAATAGACACTAATATCAACTCTACGGTTATTTATCTATCACAATTCATCTAGTATGACATAATAAACAATATTAATAACATAGAAACATGATATATACTCTAGAATGAATAAAATATGTTATACATCTCTCTCCCTAACTGACAGTGTTGTTTGGTGTATAAGGGCCACTGAAAGATGAGCCTTACATGGTGGTGATGGCCGTCAGACACGGCGGGTGTTGTCAGTCGCCCATATAACTCCAACAACATTGGAGGAGTCACTCGTGCTGTACTTTCCCTATCGATTAATCGTTTAACTTACTTGCTACGCTTTATCACTGGCTGGTGCTATAGCCTTTATAGACTCGTGCTGCTTTAGTATTGTACGTATTGTAGAATCACTGAAGAAGGCACAGTCTCCCCTCTCTCTTTCCTCCTCCACTTTAGTACTTTGCTACAATTTCTTTCTTCAATTCTATCGTGTTTGTCACTTTCTTTACCAAAGGGCTGCCACTATGAAGTTTCTTGGCCCACTGGCTTATTTCACAGTCACAATCAATAAACAAGCACTAAACACAATGAATTTATTGTGAAATGTTTGGATGAGTGCACAGGGTAAGTTCACTTAAGGATAAACAAACACTGGCTCACGACGCCTGCGCAGGGAGGTGCGTAAGCGCGGGCAAGCAGACAGGTCTGGTACGCCAGCCAAAACTCGGGAAATGGCCGAGTCGGGCTAAATGGGCCAAAAAGAGACCAAACAGTAGTTCACCGACTCAGGTAGCCGAAACTTGGGGGTCCACTGTACCTCCAAGTGGTGTCATATGCCTTTTCAAGACCAAAACAGACTGCCATAACAGAATGGTTATTAGCAAAGGCATTTCGCACATATGTATCTAAGGAGCAAGGGGTCCAGAGTAGAGCGGCCTTTCAAAGCCATATTGGCAAGGAGAAAGACTATCGTGAGTCCCCAAATACATACCATATCAGACGTCTATTCACCAATCGTTTCATCACCTTGCAGACTGCACTGGTGAGAGCACTGGACAATAGTGAGAGGTATCATACCCTAAGTGCCTGGTTTTAAATGGCAGTACAATGGCAGATTTCCATTGTTGGGGGAGAACTTCGGATCCAAATAAGATTGAAAAGACGAAAAAGACAGTATGGGCTGTAGAATGCAGATGCTGTAGCATACAGATATGAACACCATTGGGCCTAGCCGCCAATGACCAGCAAGTGGAAAGCGTGGACTCTAGCTCAAGAGAGAAATGTACATTATAAGGCTCCATCCCATTAAAAGAAAATCCAAGGCCGATTGCCCTTGGCAGACTTAGAAACCAGAAACGAGGGACAGAGGTGAAGCTCTTTGAGACGAACAAGATTCTTCCCAATCTCCGAGGCAACTCAAAAGGTTCCACAACAATGACACCAGCAACTCGCAATATGGGAGCTGGGTCTGAGCATCTTTCCACATAACTTCCGTACCTTCTTCCAAACCGCACTCATAGGGTAGTCGAGGTAACAGTAGAAACGTAGTCTTGCCAACAATTCCATTTAGTGTCATGTGTTACATGGAGAGCGACTGCCCTCACCTGCTTAAATCCAGAGGACGATTTGCAGTCCCATTATATCAATAATGGCCCCATGCAGCATGATTCAAGCGCACTGCATGGGCACACGCAGGAGACCACCAAGGCACACGTCTGAGAATGTCTGCTCGAGGTTTGAGGAATAGAACATGACGCTGCAGTCAAAACTAAGGTCAAAAACTGATGCACCAGCTCATCAGTAGAGGACGAAGAAGGGTCCCTACAAAAGTGGTAAGAGGAGAGTATAAGTCCCAATTTGCTCGCCCAAATTGCCAATGAAGACTACGAGGAGGTCGGAAATACGTAGAAATAAAAAAAATAGGAAAGTGATCACTGTCGTGCAAATCCAGGAGAACAGACCAATCGTAATCAAGTGCAATTAACAAGGAGCAGATAGAAAGATTAATGCAAGAGAGACTGAGTGCGAGTGTCAAAAATGGTGGGAGCACCCGTATTTAAAACATGAAGAGGATGAGAAGAGTAGTAGTCTACAACTGATTACCACATTCACAGTGGGACCCTCCCCAAAGATGATGATGGGCGTTAAAATCACCTAACAAGATGGGCGGCGGCAGAGAAGAGATACAGAATGCACGGGAAGGGGAGAGATATAGATAAACTTTATACCACTTGTGCAATAGATACAGGCCGCAGTATAATGCAGCAGAGATCAAACAAAGACCTGTTGAAATGGTATAACGAAGCGCACTCTCATTAAAAGTTTCATCAGGAAGGGATCAGGAGAATGCAACAACACAGCCCAAAACGGGACAAATAACGGTGGAACGAACTTCAGGCTCTTGTAACCCGACACACACATTGGGGAAAACTAGGAGAGCAACACCTGAGCTCTCCACAATTACCCGAGGCCACAAATATTACATGAAGATAGGCATGCCAACAATGAGAAGCGATAAAATCTACGGGCTAGTAGGGACAGTGAAATCAACTTGTGGAGGTAACGTTGAGTGAGTAAGCAGGGAAGAATCAGAATGCTGTGAAGAAAAAGATTGCTGTGAGGGTTGTGAAAAACAAGAAGGGGCATGATGGGGCGCACCGTTGTCCATCGAGGGTTTTGTCTCCTCAACATATTCGGAGATAGCTTCAAGTGTTTCAGCGGACAAGGAAGACTCCAACACCATGACTTCAGAGACAAGTGAGGGAGAGCAAGTAAAGATCAGGGAGACAAATGAATTTGGTCCACTGTGTACTTGTAAACATGGTACGCAAAGGAAGTGGGTGTCGTGTAGGTCGTTTCTGGGCAGAAATCGAAGGAGCATCATCAGCAAATGATCTGGAATGTTTAGGCATAGGACCACAGGTGGCCCAACCTGAGGCAAGTGGGCGACCCAAAATTGTCGCACAGCATTTGGGAAGCCAGATAATAGTCAAAGATGTGCAAGGGTCAGAGGTCTAGAAGAGACGGGCGGAGCCTCGCACCTGGAGCAAGCGACGCATTGTCACCAGCAGAAAGTACAAGGGTATGGGAAAGGTCCGAAGAATGGTCCAATAATGAAGCCGGGTCAGAACAGGATGTGGTAACAAAGAGTTCTGGGAGGAGGGGGAACTCATGGAATGAAGACTCCATGATGGTGGTACCTCTTTCTTATTATTATTTTAAAAGAAAAAAAAGGAGAAGAAAAAAAAAAAAAAAAGAGGGAAAGTGGAGGGACAGCTACTAGAAGGAATCAAAGGGCCGTAAGTTCCCCTCCGCATCCAAGAGGACCTTGATGCCACCAGCAGCGCAAATGCAGCATAGAACCTGTGCCATACCCTACCCTTCACACCAGTAAACCAGCACTCCGGGATAGCAACCTCACATCCACCGAGCCACTTCGGCAGACAAAAAGAGAGGGCAGTAAGATACCCGCCACAAAGCATACCTCCCTTAGCTGCCACCTCCCAAAACTGACAGGCAGCCTCTGGAGATACACCCGTCATCTGCAGGACACCCTGCCCACCCACTGGGAATCCGGGAAAGGAGCAGGGCCCCTCCAGACGATCCAGATTCCATGGCAAACTACACCACCCACGAGGGACCTCATGGAATGGAATGAACCCTGGCACACTTTCTCCTACCTAGGAACCGTAATGCCTGTGGGGAGGACCCCAGAGGCTACAAATGGGATGGGGAAAAGGGAGGGATGGGAGGGAAGGAATGGGAGGGGAGGACAGGACTGGGGAACTTAGGTTTAGTCGGAGGAAGAAAACCAAAGGGTCTAATTCCTCAGACAGAGAGCCTCTTCCCCGCTGCAAGGAGCCCCACGAAGAGGTAATGATCGAGAGATTCTGGAACTCTAGTTGCTCCAGAATGTCTTCATTACACACAAGTCACGTTTTATGATTGTACTTGGAAGGACAATAGACCCACAGCAAGAATTAAGGGAGATGTGCTTGTGAATTGTAACTGGTGTGTTGTCAACAACGTCAAGAAGTGAATGATTGTATGCCTGCTCTGCATTTTGAACTGTGATCACTCTTACAGTACTAAATGTAAAAGGAGAAACTTTCGTTTTTCCTTTTGGGCCACCCTGCCTCGGTGGGAAACGGCCGACATGTTGAAAGAAAGAAAGAAGCACTAAAATTCAACATAAATGAAGTAGTGAGACATGCTATACTGCCACCCTTCAAAATAGCTTTCAAACATATGCTTGTACAACTCTTAAGGGCGTGGAAGAAAATGTTCTACCCAACATGGTGAAGGAGTGCCTTGCTGATGCTGTGGTTGGAAAGATAGAAGTTGGTTGAAGTGTGAAGAATTTTGTCTAAGGATTCTGAAACAGTGTAAGGGGAGGAATTCCTTAGCTGGACGTTTCTCAGAAGCGTGAGAGGAAACTGAGGTAGAGTCATCAGTGATAGGTCAAGGTCGTTTGGATGGAAGGTTAGAGGCAGGCCGTCCAGAGTCGTGTGTACAATCTGAAAATTAACGCACTGTATGTGAAGCCGGTATCAGTTAAAGCCATGCAGAGGTCAAAAGTGTCTTAAAATGTTGGTTGGAACCGCAGTATGAGAGGAAGATAACGGCTCATTACCCGGAGGAGGCACTGGGTTTTAAGAGAGGTCTGAAGGAGTGCTGCGGAAAGGGCCTGGGAGGATGCAAGTCATGATTATGGGTTTCCATGATAAGTTTCCCTTGTTTAATTATTAAAAAAATTGTGGGGGGATGGGGGAATGTGGAGGGATAGCTCCCAGGAAGAATGAAAGGGAGTGTACATCTCCCTCTATGCCCAAGAGGGCCCACAGTGCAGATGCTACGTGGAACCTGTGCCATACCCTACCCTTCATGATGGTAAATCAGCAATCCAGGATAGCAACCTCACATCCGCCGAGCCACCCCGATGGACAAGAGAGAGTGGGTGGAAATGTGTCACAAGGCATACCTCCACTGGCCACCACCTCCCAGAACTGACAGGCAACCTCCAGACACACCCATCACCCAAAGGACACCCTGAGCCACCCCCCCCCCAGAACTCCAGAGGGGAAAGGGGACATCCCTAGATGATCCAGATTCCACGGCAATCAACACCACCACCACCAAGGACCTCAATGGAATGGGATGGATACTGACACCTTTTCCCTAACCTAGGAGCTCGAATTTCAGAGAGAAATACCAAAAAAGCAGGAAAGAAAGGAGAGGGGGAGGTATGTGGAAAGGACAGAGAAGGGAAAGCAGGGGATTGGGGAGTAATTGGGTTCGGTCGGAGGAAGAAGACCAAAGGGTCCAATTCCTCAGACCAAAAGCCTCTTCACTGCACAAAGGAGCCCCCTTTGAATTATTATTATTATAATCAAAAGAAGCGCTAAACCACAGGGGTTATACAGCGCGGCTGGTCAGGACAGGATGCAGGGAGAATGGATTGTAAAAGGAAGATGGATCATTAGTAGGGTATGGAGTGCAGCAGGACAGTGGATAGTGCAGCGATAGAAGGTAGAGAGATCGAGGTAGAAGGGACTGAGGGAGGTGCTAAAGGTATAATCTTCAGAGTTTGTGTAGTAAGTCAGTTTCTGTCAAAAAGTCAACGAGAGTGTCAGGATTAAAGGAGGGTCAATCAGCAAGAAGGGAAGGTAAAGAAAGGGCCGCAGAGCGAAGACGCACTTGGAGGTAAATTCTGTGTGCTCGTTGATAGAGTGGGCAGTCCAACAGAATATGTCGAACAGACACTGGAACCTGACAATGCTCACAGAGAGGGGCAGAGAGCCTCTCCATGAGATACCCGTAAGACGAGTGTGGCCGATGCGAAGATGGGAGACTGTAGTCTCCCAACCTCGACATTGGTGACAAGGCCAGAAACCTATAATCGGTTTAATAGAATGAAGTTTGTTATTTAGCAGGTCTCACCAGCGTTGTTGCCAACGGGTGAGAGGATGGGTAGCAATGACCGCAAAATAGTCCGTGAAAGGAACACCTCTATATGAAACTGGAAGGTCATGTACTGCTGACCGCGCAGCAGTGTCTGCCTGTTCATTGCCCTGTACGTCAACATGACCAGGGACCCAACAAAAAACAATATCTTTGTGTTTGCTAAAGATACGGCGTAACCAAAGTTGGATACGAAGAACTAGGGGGTGAGGTGTATCAATTTTACGGATAGCCTCTAAAGCACTAATGGAGTCTGAAACGACCACAAATGGTGACACAGGCATAGATGCAATACAGATAAGTGCCACAAGAATGGCATACAATTCAGCCGTAAAGATGCTAGCCGAGGGTAACAGATGCTGTCCGGGAAGACTGCTGCGAATCCGACACCGTCAGATGACTTTGAACCATCGGTGTATACTGCGATGGCATGGGGATAGGGGAAAGGGAGATGTCATAGGAACGTATAAAGGTGGTAGTTGAAGGGAAGACAAGAGTGAATGTAGATGAAGAGAAAACGGACAAAGTAAACAGGGGCGACGGACAAATAAAGAGCGCCTACTAACATCTGTGACAATCCTATACATGGAAGGATTGCGGAGGTCATGGGAGCGAACATAATAGCGAATGCAATGTGCATCACAACGATCGGACAAGGATGGAATGTTCGCTTCTACATAGAGGCTCTCAACTGGGGAAGAACGAAATGCATCCAGGCATAAACGCAATCCCTGGTGATGAATGGGATTAAGGCTCTAAAGAGTAGCAGGGGAGGCCGCCGAATATATCTGGTCACCATAATCGAGTTTCAATAAAATTAGGGCTGAATGCAGGCGGAGGAGAATGCTACGATCAGCCCTCACGAAAGATGTGCGAGGGTTTTTAGGAGGTTCAGCTGGCTATGACAAGTTGCCTTCAGAGAGGTAATGTGAGGTTTCCAGGACAATCGACGGTCAAACAGGAGGCCGAGAAACCTGACTATCACGTTCTGGGATACGTGAGCCGTATAGGTACAACGGATGATCAGAGACCACTGAACGTCTAGTAAACGTAATTTGAGGAGTTTTGCTACTAGAAAATTTAAACCCGTGAGAGGTGGCCCAATCGGAAACTCGGTTGACGGCATGCTGGAGGGAAACTGCAATGAGGTGACAGTCAGCACCCGCACAAGCTATAGCAAAGTCATCCACATAAAGCGATGATCAAATGTTGGATGGGAGAACTGATGCCAGATTATTTATAGCAAGGAGAAATAGTGTTGTGCTCAGAACACAACCCTGGGGGACACCTTCAGCTTGGACAAAGTCCGGGGAAAGCTCATTACTAACCCGGACCCGGAAATGTCTGTCAGTTAAGAAAGCCTTAAGAAAGAATGGTAAGTTGCCTCGGAGGCCTAAGGAGTGGGCCTGGGCCAAGATATTATATCTCCAAGTTGTATCATAAGCCTTCTCAAGGTCGAAAAAGATAGCGATAACCGAATGGTTATTCGCAAAGGCATTACGAATATACGTATCCAAGCGCAGCAAGGGGTCAATGGCAGAACGGCCCTTACGGAAACCATACTGACTAGGGGAGAGACTATTGTGAGTCTCTAAATACCACATCAAACGTCTATTAACGAGACGTTCCATCACCTTGCAAACGGCACTAGTAAGAGCGATGGGACGGAAGTGGGAGGTATCATGTCCCGTAGTACCCAGTTTGCGGAAAGGGAGAACAATAGCAGACTTCCACAGTTGGGGAATAACTCCTTGCAACCATATAAGATTAAAGAGTCGTAAGAGGACAGTAAGAGCAGACTGATGTAAATGCTGTAGCATACGAATATGTATGCCGTCTGGCCCAGCTGCCGATGATCAGCAAGCAGAGTGTGTTGCCTCCAGTTCTTGAAGGGTAAAAGGCACATTATAAGATTCTTCTCTGAGAGAAGAAAAATCTAAGGGTTTTAACTCGCTGGCAGACTTAGAAGAAAGGAACGAGGGGCATAGATGGAGCCCCTGAGAAATGTGGACCAGATGATTACCAATTTCAGTGGCAACGGCAAGAGGGTGTGTTATATCGACACCGGCAACCTGAAGAACAGGAGCCGGGTCGGGGGAGAATTTACCACTCAATTTCCGCACTTTCTTCCAGATTGCACTCATTGAGGAAGCCGAAGTGACCATAGAAACGTAATCACGCCAGCAAGTGCGTTTAGCATCACGTATGACATGGCGAGCAATTGCTCTCTTCTGCTTAAAATCAAGGAGTCTCTCTGTGGTTCTGTTATACCGATACCTGCCCCACGCAGCGCGTTTCAAACGTACTGCCCGAGCACAAGCAGGAGACCACCAAGGCACGCACTTCTGAGAATGGTTGCCCGAGGTTTGGGGGATAGAATGTGAAGCTGCCGTGAAGACGGAAGACGAAAAGAGATGTAAAACCTCATCAATGGAGGACGAGGAAGGAACCTCATGAAAGGCAATAAGATGTGCGTAAAGGTCCCATTTCGCCCGGTCAAATTGCCAGCGTGGGCTACGAGGAGGTGGAGAATACGAAGGGGACCTAAGGATGATTGGGAAATGATCGCTATCATGTAAGTCCGGGAGGACAGACCAGGTGAAGTCGAGGACAGTTGATGAAGAGCAGATGGAAAGATATATGCAGGAGAAAGAATGAGTTTGGGGATCAAAATGGGTAGGAGTACCCGTATTTAAAACATGGAGGGGGAGAGAAGCAAGAAATGCCTCCAACTGAACGCCACGGGAGTCACAGTGCGACCCTCCCCAAAGAAAATGGTGTCGTTAAAATCCCCAAGTAATAGAAGGGGTGGCGGCAAGGAAGAAACCAGAAAATCAACATCTGGGATAGACAATGCTCGCGAAGGAGATATAAAGAACAGTGTGTATACCACTTATTCAAGTGGATACGGGCTGCGGTGTAATGTAGAGAAGAATGAACATAGAGCTGACGGTATGGAACACCAGTGCGTATAAGAAGAGCACTTTTGTTAAAGGTTCCATTGGAAAAAGGATCCGATGAATATAACAAATCATAGCCTGAAAAGGGCCGGATAACAGAGGATTGCAATTTGGGTTTTTGCAAACAGACACCAACAGGGAAAAACTGGGAGAGCAACACCTGAAGCTCACCCCGGTTACCCCTGAGGCCTCGGATATTCCACTGCAAATAAGCCATGATTTATAGAGAGAAAGATAGGTTAGAGGTATCTATGGACTAGGGATAGAAAAGTCTGTGTGGAGGCAGCGGAAAACTCGTAATCAGAGATGGAGTGGGACACTGTGAAGGAAGGAGGGGTGTAGACGAAGAGAGAGGAGGAGGAACCGAAGGTGAAGCGGTGTCCATCAACGTTCCAGACTCTGCAATAAATTCTGTGATAGCTTCCAGATTTTTGGAAGACAAAGATGCAGAATGTGGGACTACATTAGAAATGGAAGGAGAGTGAGCAACCATCGGGGAAACTATAGACTGTACTAAAGTAGAGGGTGAGGAGATGGAAGAAGAAACTGTCGAAGGGGCTTGGGAGGGGACAGGAGTGGAAGTGGCCTGGGGAGGGACAGTCAGGGAAGGAACTTGAGAGGGGACAGGGGATGAAGATATTGTACGAGGAGGAGGATGAACCTCCACACACGTTACAGAACTAGTCGGAGGCGAAGAACCCGGCAATAGGGATTTTTTGCCGTACTTATGAGAAGAAGCGGGGCGCGGAGGTTTAGGCGAAGGACGAGGACGTGTAGACTCAGAACTGTGCGAGTGAATAGAGGAAGGAGTGTGGACAGTATGGGATGCCGAGGTAGGGACCTCGGAGCCAAGAACATCAAAAGGATTCGAGACAGGGGTGACTGAGGATGTTGTAACCACAGAGGAAGTTGGGACCCCAGAAGTGGGGCGACGTTTAGCAATGCGAGAATAGGAAATACGGGGAAGTCTCCCTTGAAGGTGTAGATGAGAGAAGGCCATAGCATATGAGAAGCCTTCCGCCTCTGAGACAACGGATTTCCCGCTCATTCAGGTAAACCTGACAACGGCGAGAGTACGATGGATGTGCCTCATGACAGTTAAGGCAAGAGGGAGGTAAAGTACAAGAAGGACTGGCATGGTCGTCGGCACCACAGACTGGCCATTCGGCCATGGACCTGCAATATTTTGCTAGATGACCAAAACGCCAGCAGTTTCTACACTATTGTGGTGTAGGGGTCACCTTTCGAACTTGTAAACGTTGACCTGTAATGTAGACCGAAGGTGGGAGTTCACGGCAGTCAAACGTTAAATGAGCTACGTATATTGCAAGGATAACGTCTTCGCTTATTGGCAGGGAGGACAAAAGTGTCAACCTTAAGGATAGGGAGTTCTTGGAGCTCAAGCTGCTCCAAAATGTCATCACATGTCTGGAAATTCCGTTGGACAATGGTGTGGGGTAAAATGACAGTACCACTACAAGAATTAAGAGAATGATGCTTGTCAATAATGATAGGAATAGTATCTATGGTCGTAAGAAGGGAAAGATCGCGAGCTTGGCCAGCATTCTGGACGGTGATGATGCGAGTGCCGCTCTTGAGAGCGTGAAATGAGATGTCTTTATCTACATGGCGTAGGAGAGCTTTACCAATACTATGATCGTAAAGATAGGTAGTTGGAGTAGTCGGTCTTAGAGTAAAAAACTTTGTCCATTGAGTAGTGTGAAACAAAGTGTTTAAGGGGAGTGCGTGACGTGCTGGTCGTTTCTGAGATGAACGAGAAGGAAGTGCCAAATCGTCATGTAAGGGTCTTGGTCATTTGGATGTGGTACCGGGGGTGGTCCGATGGGAGACGGGCGAGCGATACGAAAATTGCCGCACCGTCGAGGGAGAAGCCGGAATCAAGGTCAGAGAAGAGCGAAGGTCAGATATGTCAAAAGGGCTGGTCGGAACCCCGGTACCTGAAGCAGGTGACGAACCGGCACCAGCAAGAGGTACAGGGGTATTAGAGATGTCCGAAGAGTTGTCCATTAACGAGGCAGGGTCAGTACTGGGTGCGGTATCAGGAAGGGGCCCAGGGGTAGGTTCACAGTTTAAGGCATCCATGGTTAGGTTCATGGGCTAGGGCATCCATGGTTAGGTTTCTTCTTTCTTTTTGTTTTTAAGAAAAAAAAAAAAAAAAAGAAAATAAAAAAAAAAAAAAAAAAAAAAAAAAAGGGGGAATGTGGAGGAATAGCTCCTAGGAGGAATGAAAGGGGCGTAAATCACCCTCCGCGCCCAACCAAGAGGATCAACACTGCAAGTAGGGCAGATGCTGCATGGAACCCGTGCCATACCCTACTGTTCACACCAGTAAACCAGCGACCCGGGATAGCAACTTCACATCCACTGAGCTACCTCGGCAAACAAAAGAGAGGGCGGCCGGATATCCGCCACAAAACATACCTCCTTCAGTCACCACCCCTGGAATCCGAAAGGTGGCCTCTAGAGATACACCCATCGCCCGAAAGATACCCAAAGCCACCCCCCGGGAGACCAGAGAGGGAGGGGCATCCCCGGGCTATCCAGATTCCATGGCAAACTACACCACCGCCAAGAACTTCAACGGAAAGGAGAAGACCACGGTACCCTTCCCCCTACCTAGGAACTAGAATGCCTGTGGAGGGAAGCTCCCAGGAGAAAAATGGGAAGGAAATAAGGAAGGGATGAGGAGGAGGAAAGGGAAAAGGGAGGATGGGGAAGATGGGAAAGGGAAGGGGAAATTGGGGGGTAATTAGGTTCGGTCTGAGGAAGAACACCAAGAGGTCCAATTCCTCAGACCAATAGCCTCTTTACCACGACTAGGAGCCCCCCGTAAAGAGGAGCCCCCTTTGAAGAGGAGGCACCTTCAATAGTGAAAATCTTACAGTTCTCTTTACCATGATCTGTGGGTGCTCATTTTCTCTTCATTATCTCCTTTATCTTATATTTATTTTTCCACTGTGGTGCATTTTAATTAGTTATTTTGTATGGACAGAGGACAACTCAACCTTACTTAACCTAACCAAGAAATTTGTTGCAAATCAGAGAAATCACACAGATGCTTATGGAAATCAGGCGCACTAAACCTGTCAGGGTTGTACAATGCCTGGGGAAACAAGAGGCAATCAGGTTTGATCCAAAGGAAAGGTCAGGCCCAATTCTTAAGGGTCCTTCATTGGCATCAAGGAGCCTCTTGAGGAGACTAAATTCCAAAATAACAAAATTTAAATGTTCTGCAATTTAATATTACAGTTCTTAAATCATATATAAAACTTGTGTAATTCATGCATCTCCATTTATTCTTATATTACTGTTTAGTACAAAAATGTATTTATAAATAATATGAAAAGACAAACTTACACGCAGCACATTCTTAAAACTAAGGACGGAAAAAAGGAACCAACAGTAAGTGTTGGGTATTTATGTTTAAATATAGGAAAGACAAAGAAGAAAAATATATAATGATTATCTGTAAATATGTGCTGCTGCTGGTGTCAATATGAAGCAGAAAAATGAGTGAGGGGTGTCTCCAAAATGCAGTATATATACCATATATATATATTAAAAAAAAGGGGAGGGCACAGCAGTGTGAACAATGCCAAAGCTGTGCTACAAGTAATCTCCTCAAACACACTGTACAGATTCAATTTGACTTGTTTTGAGATCAAGAGACATTTAGATACAATATCTAAAAATAATTCCTACAATAACAAATGGCTACTATATATAAGCAGGTTTTGATAGAAATATATCCATTTTACTGGAGCAAAAATTATAGTTCATAAATTAATATGCACATTTTGTGAAGATGCCACATTTCACTATATAATTATAATGCAATACTGCATACAGGACATTACCTCCAAGCAGAGAGCAACCACAAGTAACACACAAACTTACTAAATCGAGAATTCCTAGGGTGTATTGGGAATTTTATGTTGGATATATACAAAAATCTATAAACAATACTTCTGCAAAATTCCCTTAAAATTCAACAGCTGTAAAATTACTCCTTATAAATAATATTTATACATACACATTTTGTCTTCTCTATGGTTATTAGAAAATACAGAAAAATAGTGCAATGGATGTACAGTATCAGCAATGTGATGCAGTCTTGCTCTATCTCTGACCCTAACCTTATCAATGAAGTGTATTTCTAAGTAGATTAAATCTTAAGTATTCATTCTAGACTAACAACAAATATACACACTAATATACAACTTTAGGTCAGTCTACAATAAATATTTTGATTTTTTCTTTCACTATTACATAAATATGAAGTGGAAACCCCCTAGCTCAAAGATACTGTCCAGAGCTTTATAAGAATTATTGTGAAATGTAACATTGACAATAAAAGCAATTTACAAGTTTCATTAACATATAATGTACTGGTCCTTCAAAAATAAACCTTTGTTGTGGTATTCACAAAAAAAAAAAAATGCCCCTGACTTGCTGTATTTTATCACCATTTACAGCGTGTCACAATTATTGCAAGCAATGAAATAAAATTACTGTGTATGAAAGTCACAACCATTATACAGACTATGATTCTTCTCATCTATTTCATTCATGTCAAAGTTCCTGCTTCAAAAGTTTCCCTCATAGATTTGAGCATACGATTTTTCTTAATTACACTCTCAGCCTCAGATATTTCTTTAAGTATTTCCTCCAGAGTTGAGACTGCCTTTAAGGCTTCTTTGACGGTGCCATTGATGCTAACAATATCCGAGGACTGATGATGCTTGGCTATAGTCTCTAAAGTAGATGACATCCTAGTGCAATGTGGAGAAGCTAAAATTTCTCTTAATTTTATGGCACAACTATTGGAGGCATTTGATGAGAGGGAGCTTGTATTAAAGGATGATTGCTGCTTAGCATCAAGACTGAGTAGAGTAGAACCTTGGTACACAATTGCAGAAGTTACCAATGACCTGACTGCATCAAAACCAAGGTTGTAGTAAGTAATCACTGCACACACATCAAGTACAGCCTGTTGCTGACAACGATTAGAGAACTGTTGTAGCAAATGATGTTTATTAGAAATATCTTGATCTGTGATCTCATGTCCACACACTAGACACTGCTGATTATTACCAATGTTTGCAGGAGAATATTCCAAAAATTCAACATTCACTATTTTCCCATTAACCTGAGATTCTTTTTTGGTTCTAGGACTACCCCTTGAAGTTACAGGCACTATTTTTTGCATATTACCAGCCTTATTTACATTTTCTTTCAGATTACTTTCACTCAAACTTGCACCTATTTTCTCAGTGTGATTTGTAAAAGAGGCTACACAAACATCACTTTGTAGTGAAGAAGAAACACCATCTTTATCACTGACCACATTTTCTTTACTACATCTCCGGGCCTTTACAGAAGCCTTTCTTGAAGTTGTTTCAACAATAGTAGCTACATCACTGTTAGTGACAACATCCTCTGAGAATTGAGTATGAAGAGAAGCTGAATTTTTTGTCCTCTTTAAAGTTTTACTGTCATGCCTATGTGATGAACGCTTATATTTGACGAGACGGCATGAAGTTGTGTGCTTTCGCTGAGTGCCTTTAAGTGCAAATGTTAAATGGCAATGAGGACACTCAAAAAGATGGTCCTCCGCTTCCATAAGGCTCATCTCAAAAGCAATTGTAACACAATCTTGTTGATGATCTTCCAATGAGGCAAGAGACCCAAACTTTAGTCCACAATCAATACATTTGAGTTCATTTACATCATGTTTAGTATTATTGCTAGTCTTCTTTCTCTTAGTATTTATACAGTTCTTTTTAGGAAGACTAGCAAGATTTACAAGAGCCTCATCAGTATCCTTAATTAAAGATTAATTAACTCTGTCCATCTTTGAACGGTACACCGGACGTAAAGCTGCTCTTTTCGTTTCTGGCATTTTATGTGCTGCACTTATTTCTTCTTATCCAGATTAGTTACCTCCTGTAGTTTTAATCTCTAATGATGGATCTGGAGTACTCTCTGATTTATTCTTTAATAAATTTTCTTGGGAAGATCTTATTCTTTTTTTCTGGTTGTGGAGGCTTCATAGCTGTTTCTTTCAAAAGAGGTCCTGATGTTCATAAGACAAGAGACCAATCCAACATCTTCCAGTACAGGTTCACTGATAACTGCTTTTAACTCCGTGGATTTTGACCTCTTGCACCTGACCTAGTACAGATGACCTGGTGGGAATATTTTTATTTTTTCTACCGATGATCGATGTCTGTTGATCTTAGCCGGCATTTTGAAGCAAGGGTCACACCCCCACTATTACTATCACTTTCACGGAGATGTAAAGTTTCTTCCTCACACGGGTTAAAAACATTCATTGGCTCTAAAACTGGCATAGAATGTAACATACAAGAAGTGCATTTTCTTACACTGAACAACTTTGCTATTGTCCTCTGAGCTATCGCAACTACAGCAATGGCTTTTAATTTTTATATAAGTTTTTTTACTGGAGATTGATGATTCAACTGAAGATTCTCATTATCTACACTTTCAGTTTTTGAAACTTTAGTAAGATTTGGCATTCTAATATCCTTTTTAATGACTTTTTAGGTGAGGTAAAAAATTTTCTTTGGCTTCCTGATGGGCTTGGAACATCTGACAACTCTGATTCACTAGCAGTGCTACTGTTATTGGTTTCCATTACTACTTTCACCAAATCTATTTTCTTCCTAGGCTTTTTAACAGCTGTTTTATTTCTACATACCTTCTTAGAAGGTACTGGAATAAAGCCCTCAAAACTAGAAGATTCTGAATCATGAGCAACAGATTCTTTTAAACAATGAATCATGATGTTTTACTAGCAAAGTTCTCTTATCTGTCAACAGAGCTTTTTAGGTTTAGGCTTTCTTATTTGCCTTTGCTATTTTTTTTCTGATGCAAATTTTTCCTTTTTAGTTCTTTGTTGTGCTAGAGCAGATAATGGAAGTTCATCCTCCTCCTCTTCAGTCAAAACATGAGTGAACTTTATTAATATTTAAGTTCTGATTTAAAGATTCCAAAATCTTCATACTTTCTTACATATTTTCTTATTTCTTTTGGTGACTGTGGGTAATTTAACAAAACTCTCATCAAGAATTTGGCCCTAAATGTTCACTGTCTCCATACTGTAAAACATTATTTGCTTTTAATTCATATTTTGAGTTTCTTTCTTTCAGTTTACCAAAAATTTGTCACCTTGTAGAAGCTCCTGACCATCAGTAGAAGTACCTACACTTGTTGATCTTTTAGTTTTGTCCTTGGAAATTAGTGAAGCTGCTACTTGTATATTATCCTGCATTACTGGTAAAGGTGGTTCTGGCACACTGTTTACACAGTGCAACAATAAAATTCCCACTTGATTTCACATTCTTTGGACTTTCTGTTATGGGCTGAATTTCACCTGCATGAAGAGTATCACTAAAATCTGTTGGTAATTTTACACACTTTTTATTAATATTTTTATTTACAGATTCTTTAATTTGTACATTCTCAGACACACTTTTTAATTTCACATCTTTAAATTTATTTGAAATTCCTTGATTATCTATCTGAGTATTGCTAATAGATAATTTCTCCTTTATTTCTTTAATAGTCTTATTTTTTCTTTGAATTTTTTTAACATTATCTTGTACTTCTTGTAATGTATTACTGGAACTTAACTTACCCACCACTTTCACACTTGTAACTTTCTTTGACCAATTTTTCAATATTTTGTCTTCTGTTATGTCAGTTTCATCATTAGGTACATTTATCAATTTTCTCTTCTTTTTCTTTGGTATTTTTGTTTCACAGTCAATGTTATCTTCTTTTCCACTAAGATCACTAAAACAAGGATTCACTAAATTTGCACTCCTTTTCCCTTTCTGAACGTTTACTTTATATGCGTCATCACACGGGTCAACACTGCTAGGATCAACTTGTAATTGGTTTGTATCTCTCACATCAGTAACAATGTCTTCCAGTTTTGTATTTTCCACTTCCTGCATTGTTTTACTGTCTTCCTTAGTCAATGCATTTTTTATAGGGTTACTGATCTCTTTGTTTGCTCTTGTAATTTTTCTCTTCTTGCTGGATGACAATGAAATTTTTCTGTCAGAATCATCCATTTCCTTTTCTGATATATCAAAATCTGAGGAACTGTCATAGGGAACATAAGTATAGTCATCTTGGTTTTCATAGTTGGCTACCTTTCTTCTTTTTTGAGGTCACAGGTAACTCTTCAGAAAATTCTTCCTCTTCCTTTTCTAAATAATCAACTTTGTTTTGCTTATCCTCTGCATCTTCTGTACTCGAGTCTCCACCATTTTTTGCAGTGGAACACTTACGAAATGAGTAACGAGAATTTATGGGAATTCTCTTACTCCTCAATCCCATTCTTCCTCCACAGCTTCTACCACTTGAAAATTACGAATAACTTCTGGTTCAGAATCATAAGAGTTATCACTGTCTTCACTTGATGAAGAATAATATAACACCTTTTCTTCAGCTTTGGTACTTTGCTTTTTTTTTATATCTTTAACTTCATTTTCTTTATGCTTTGATATTTCTTGCACATTTGTCTTCACTTCTTTGAGTAAATTCTTCATCTCATCTTCACTGTGCATTACTTCAAGCACTGTGATTGATCAGAATTAATGCTTTTCTTAATAAGCAAGCTTTTCTCCACCTCAGCATGTTTTGCATTAGATCCTGTACTACCAGTCTCTCTAATTTTCTTAGGTTTGCTTTCTTTTCTTCCACTAAAGTTTCTGGAGATATTAGTGAAATGGATAAAGAGGGTTAACTGCTTCTTCTCCATATTGGGACCAATGATTTATTTTGGGTTTTATTTTTTTTGAAAGTTTCTGGGGCTACTTTAAACCAAGGTTAGTATCTAAAACCATCCAGGTTTTTAGCCATGACCAACTTTGCCCCCCATGCTCTTTTACCAAGATTTTGTTTTCCAGTGAGAAATTTGCTTTTTTCAAAAACTTCCTTTTACTAGCCCAGGAACCTTGTTTCCATTTTATTACAAATTTCAGCAATTTTATTTAAAATTTTGGGAATTTATTTTATTTGGGCAGCTTTAAGAGGTATTGTTTCATTTTTAATTTCAATGTTTTCAAGGGGGTTTGTGTTTTAACATTGAATTTAACTTTCTTTTTTTTTTAGCTTTATCAATAACTCCATTTATTTTCTTCTCAATTTGCATCTTTTTTCCAGCTTTTAAAACTTCTTTATCACCTTCCTGCTTTGATTTCTTTCTTATTTTTTAATGAGTCCTTTTCCCCATCAAGTAATTAAATATTTATTCTCTTCATTTATATTATTCCTTCAGTTAGCTGAAACTTTAAACTTTTTTCTTTAGTTTACTAACTTCATCAACACTGTCCCTTGGGGGTTTAGATTTCTCACAATCAAACTGTTAAACCACTTTTCTTAGGATCCTGCAATTCTTCAAATTCTGACCTTCAGGATCCCACTTATATTTTCCTTTTCACCCCCTTTCCAACTATTTTCTTTATCTCCTTTATTTTCCCTTTCTATTCAATTTTCCCAACTCTATCAATAGCCCAGTTTTCCCCCAGTTTTCGGTTTCTAACCTTCTTCCTCAATTCCCATCCGACAGACGCCTGCCAGAAGTCTAAATAGGTCATTACCAGAAGACTGGTCCCTGAAATTATAGCTTTGAGTCGGTTCTTTAACTCTAAATTATCCAAGGAGCCCATTTCAAGCTCTAGCCGCCCTTTCACACCAGAAGAATGAACAAAAGCTGAGATGACCGGCATT
>WNWK01035935.1:0-19471 GCA_009830355.1 Cherax destructor | reverse complement strand
AAAAAGGGAAAGTAATTTTCCCTACACCCCCTAACCTGAGTCTCACTATTATAAAAACTTTTAATGTTTATAATAAATATATAAGTATACTTAAGGTGATAAAAAAAGGGGTTTTTTAAAAAAAATAATTTATTAAGTTTGAGAGCAGGAAAAGTAGGAAAAAAAAATAAATAGGGCAATGACCAGTTAGTAAAAAAATTAACATAATTTACTTTTTTTTTTTCAGTGACCAAAAGATTCACAACATTTACAAAAGTGTGCAGACGGGAGAAAGTGACACATTTATTATAAATCTGAATATAAATTATCCAGAAAAAAAAAACATTACATTCCTGGGTTTTGGTTTATCATAAAGTGGGCATGGGTACAATATTTCTCAATCCTGGTATGCTGGTATATGCATTTAAATTTTAAATTTAAAAGATTGGGTTTTTCAGAATCAGATTTTTCTACTTGGGTTGTTTTTCCCAAAAAATAAATTATTTTAAATATTTGTTTGTACTCTGATTCGATTCCATGTTTGAGATGGAATAATCACCTGGCCTGTACTAGTCATAATCAGATTTTACTATCTTTTAACAAATATTTTAAATCATAATACTGTTTTTTTTTAATCAAAACCAAAGCACAAACCCCAAAAAGTTGTCATACAGCACTGCAGGGCGGGGTGTGCTTGCTTGTAGAACTACTGAGGGGGGAAGGATAAAAAAGGTAGAGTTAAAAAGGGGCAGGAATGCTAAAAAAATACCATCAAGTTTGTGTGATAAAATTTGATACTTGTACTATAATGAAAAAATCCCTAAATTGAGGGTTTCTTTTTGAGTTCGGGTGGTAAATAGCCACTACCTTTTTTTTTTTCAGGTATTTTTGAGTCTCTAATTCTTTTTGTATTATCGTGCATGTCATACTATTATTATAATTAAAAACCTAAACCACAAGGGCTATACAGCCCCGCAGGGAAAAGATTGTAAGCGGGGGTGGATGATTAGGGGTATGGGGTGCAGCAAAGCATGTCATACAACCCAGCATATTTTTTTGGGAAAAACCATTTTTAGTTTAGGCAGTTAAATGTAACACCCATTTTGTCCTTAAAACTATATTTCATGAATTATATTATTGGAATGTCTAAACCCTCATGGGGCCTAGAGAATGGGAGGGAAAACAAGTTTGATAAAAGGAAGTGTAGGGAGTACCAATACCCCAGATCAGGAGCCCCTTTATTGGCATAACGAAAAAAAACTTTTTTCTTTTTTTTTTTCTATCAACACGTCGGCCGTTTCCCCCAAACGGGTGGCCCAAAAAAGGAAAAAAAAAGTTTCTCCCTTTTTCACTTAGTAATATATACAGGAGAAGGGGGGTTTCTAGCCCCCTTTTCCCGGCATTTTAGTCGCCCTTTCGAACCCTGGCTTACGGAGGAAGAATTTTATTCCACTTCCCCCCTGGTGATACTACCTGGGGTAAAAAAAAAAAAAGCAGTGAATGTGACGTCCTTGCACCCACTGTTTCTTGTTAATTACTTGAGTAAAACATTCAAGGGTGCTAAACCTGTGAAGATCATTCACCACCTAGAGAATGGGAGGCAAATAAATTTGATCCAAGGAATTATTTTATTCAAAAAGGGTAAACCACAGGGTTATCAGCGCGGCTGGTCAGGGCAAGGGTGCAGGGGGAAAGGTTGTAAGAGGAGATGGATGTTATAGGGTATGGAGTGCAGCAGGACAGTGGAATTACTATTATAATAAATAGAAGACTAAACCACAGGGGCATACAGTGCTGGGGTTTGCAGGATGCAGGGAGAATGGGTTGAAAGAGGGAGATGGATGATTGGGGGTATGGAGTGCAGCAGGCCAGTGGATAGTGCAGGGATAGAGGGTAGCAAGAGATCGGGGAAAAGGGGACTGGGGGGAGGTGCTGGGGTATAATCTTCAGAGTTTGTGTATAAGTAGTTTTTTAAAGAAGTAAAGAGAGAGTCAGGTTAAAGGGTCCATCAGCAAAAGGGATGGTAAAGAAAGGGCCGCAGAGCGAAACGCCGTTGGAGGTAAATTCTGCTTTCTCGTTGATAGTGGGCAGTCCAACAAATATTCGAACAGACACTTTAAACCCGAAAAGCTCCGGGGGGGCAGGGGGGCCTCCATGAGATCCTGTGAGAAGGCAGTGTGGCCGATGCAAAGACGGGAAGTGTAGTCTCCCAACCTCGACTGGTGACAAAAAGGGCCCAAAAACCCATACTGGTTTAATAGAATAAGTTTGTTTTTGCAGGTCAGACCAGCGTTGTTTTCCAACGGGGGCGAAGGTGGGTAGCAAAATTTAAAATAGTCCGTGAAAGGGAAAACCTCTTTTAAACTGGGAAAGGGCATGTACTGCTGACCCGCGCAGTGTCTGCCTGTTCATTGCCCCTTCGTCAACTGACCAGTGACACAACAACAAACAATTCTTTTTGCTTGTAGAATACGGCGTAACCAAAGTTGGATACAAAGAACTAGGGGGGGAGATGTATCAATTTTACGGAAAACCTGTAAACACAAAGTCTGAAATGACCACAAAATGTGACACAGGCAAGATGCAATAGGATAAGTGCCACAAGAATGGCATACAATTCAGCCATAAATATGCTAGCCGGGGGTAATAGATGCACAACGCTGCCCGGGAAGACTGCTGGAATCAGACACCGTCATATGACCTTGAACCATCGGGTATACCGTGGGGGGGAAGCGAGTGGTCTAAAAAAAAAGAGCAAAAGCCGCCGAGGTAGTTGGGTTTGCGAAGGTAGAAATAGAACAGACACGGACAGCAGGAATTTCCCCAAAGGGGGGTAGGGAAAGGGGAGAGTACATAAACTAAAAGGTTAGCTGAAGGGAAGACAAGAGTGAATGTGACAAGAGAACAGGGATGAAGTAAACAGGGCCGGACAAATAAAGAGCCCTACAACATCTGTGACAATCTTATACAGGAAAGGATTCAAAAAGTAGATGGATTTACAGACCAAAGGGAAAAATTTCATCATCATATCCCTCTCAAAAGGTTCGTTTTATGCTGGACTCTTTTCTGAGTAATTGTAGCTATCCTTCCCCCCCTCCTTTAAAACTTTTTGCCTCCCAATCTCCAGGCATTGTATATCTATGGGTTTAGCACTTACTCTTAAAATTTTCAATCGATCAATGCTCCCCAATACTTGCACATCAAAACCCCCATTCGTTTCTCATCCAGAAAAGTGTTATATTTTGTATTATTGTTTGGGTTTTTTAAAAACAGTTTTGGAACAAGTTAAATGTACAATGCTGCTTGTATTTATACAAAGCCTTTATTTCCTATAGCTGTTGGGTATTTTCCATTCCCCTCAAAATGGTAATAATAGTCTGAACCCAAAAGGGTCAAGTATTACTATAATCAAAATGGCTAATTTTAACATCATTAAGTTCATATTCCCAGTTATCACACCAATCCTTTCTTCTGCCACATTGCCTTTAATTTTCCCCTAAATGTTGCATTTCACCTGCAAAACACATTTTCAAATATTTATTTTTAGACATATCTGTAATGTTGATTATACATTTGCATAGCCTTTTTTTTCTGCCTGGTATTGAATATATTCTGGTAAACACAGTAATGATATTTCTTAAATAGTAAAACTTGTTAAAAATTTGGTGCATCAAACAAAAGGGTGACCCCACAAAACAGGGAAAATTACATTCGAAAACTGTGTCTTGCAGAATTCTGTTATGTGAAGTGAAGAACTTGGGGGGAAAAACGGGGCATCGAACAGTGACTGTAAATCATAAGGGGCCCAAAGAACTGACCCCCAAAGGAACATTATATAGAAAGGGAGCAGTTCAGATGCAACCCTGACTACCTGATATATGACACGATAGATATGGTTTTCATGGCTGCATCCGGTGAATATCCCTTCCTCCTCAATTTTTTGCAATTTTACACAAAACCCACAAGGGTCATACAGCGCTGGGGGCCAGATGTGCTAAAGATGAAACACGCAAAAACCAGACCTTTGAGGGTTAGGAGTATGAAAAAAAAAATTTGTAAAGGGGAGTTGGGGGTGCTAAAGGTTAATATAATCAAAGTTTTAATAAAGCCTCACTGATGAAATTGAAGAGGGTGTGTGTCAAGGTGGGGCCATTTATTGTTAATCACCAACATATTGAAAGTGAACACAGAAAAGAGCAGGGGAATGACGGTAACACACAAGTTAGGTAATGAGATTGGATATCCCGATTTGAGGGAAAATTGAATGTGTTCAGATATTTGGGAGTGGACTTGATGGCGTATGGGATAAGAAAACAAAAACCCTAGAACTGGTGATGGGAAAATTTGATGGTGTGGTGAAGCATGTGTAAACTTGGGTTGTAAATGTTACAGCGAGGAGGAGGTTGGAGGTAGTGATGATGTGTCTGAAGTCAAGTGTGTTGTAAATATTATGCAGAGTATTCATAGTTTGGAGTTTGGGGGAGGGGCTGAGTTATAAAGTTTTTCCCGAGAGTGAGGGGGGGTTGATGAGGTAGTTTGGTCATTTAGAGACGTGGATCAAAAAAGAATGACTTAGGGTTATTAATCTGTAGTGGAGGGGAAGGGGGGAGGGGGAGTCCTAGGAAAGGATGAAGGGAGGGGGGAAAAGGTGGTTTTGAATGAAAGGGGGTTTAGATATCCAGCAGGCATGTGTTGAGATGTTAGATAGGAGTGAGTTAGGCAAAGGGTTTTTGGGGACCTGAGGCTATTGGAGGTAAGCAGTGTAATGTTTTGTAGAAAATTCCCAGGAAACCAGTTGGCCAGACTTGAGTCCTGGAGGTGGAAAGTTCAGTGCCTGCACTCTAAAGGAGGGCTGGGGATGTTTCTATTTGGAGGATCATGAACTGCATATCTGCATGCCTCTGGCAAGACAGTGATAGGGGGATAATGGTGAAAGTGTTTCTTTTTTAGGTCACTCTGCCCAGGTGGGAGAAAGCCCGTGTGTTTTAAGAAAAATAATCAACAATTGTATATATGCAACTAAGGTGGATAAATTATCATTAAAAAGGGCAGGAATGTATAATTAGGGGGTTTTTGCTTTTTCTGCCCTCACCTCCCAAAACATTAATTGTATTAGAAACCATCTTTATACTTAATTTTTTTCTTTGGGACCTCTTGTCATGAAACAATACAGGGTGATGAAAAGATTGAAAACTGACTGAACACACCCGTACATGTGGTGGGCTGTTGTTGGGGGTTTGTTTACAGTATTCTACAAAATATTTTAATGTGAATCAGTGTGCAATGAGGGGCCAGGCTAATTTTAACCAAAATTTCCGGCATGCTTTTGCATTGTTTACAGTATCCCCCAGTGTTCTAACAGGAATTAGCATGCAATCAGGACGAGGCTTATTTTCCCCTCAAAAGAGGTTTTTTATGTTGGGGTCCTCTTATTGGAAATGGACCTGTGCTCCCCTTCCTTGGATAAAACCCTATTGCCCCCCATTTCCCTCTATGGGTTTCCCTTCCCCATGAGAGTAATAAAAATTTGGTTTTTTTTAAACCAAAATTTTTGGGATGCAATATTTTTTTCCGTGCAATGTGAAAATGGAGAAAAAAATTTCTTTTGCTCATTGATAATGTGCAATGTGAATGCTTTTTGTGAAGTCAACTGTACATTGTTACTACTCAGCTTTTGTACATCCAAATGTTGATGAACTGCTGGCTTGAAGTTCTGTTTTTTTGTCTCTTATACTCACGCATTTTTTTTTGTACACATAAAATCGAAGTGGCTTATTAGCCCATTCTTTCCATAAGAGTCTATGCCAACCCTCTTAGTTACTATATTTGGTTCTCTGAACAGACTTGCCTTGCTCAAACCCAAAAAGGTTTCTGATGCAGTGGGGTCCACCTTGTTACTCATATCCTGTTATTATTGAAACAAACTTTAATATTTGTAAATATCATTTGCATATTACTGTGTAGAGGAATTATTATATACATGAATTTTTAAAATATACAAAAAATATATAAAATTCTGGCATGTTTAAAAAAAATTTGGGGGGAAATGCACCATCAGATACAAAAGCTATTCTTAAAATAGTATCACCATTTTTTTTTTTATGCCCCTTTTTTTTGTGCTTATTTTGATTGTAGCAACAGTTAATTGATTTAGTTGGACTTGAGTCCTGGAAATGGGGAAATACAATGCCTGCACTTTAAAAGGGGGGGTCTGGGATAGTGACAGCTGGGAGGGGCTTATTCTCAGCTGTCGTATCTGGCGCCTCTTAAGCAGTATTATGTATGAGTGAGGTGAAAGTTTAAAATGATGAAAGTATTTTCTTTTTTGGGGGTTTTCTTTCCTTTTGGGTCACCTTGCCTTGGTGGGGGACGGCCGCTTGTTGGAAAGAAAAGATAAAAAAAAAAAATAATATGCCCATTTTACATTCACACCTTCCCAAAGGGGATCCTTTGTTGCAGTGAAGGGCTCTTGAGGGAAACCCGACCTCCTTTTTTTTTTCCTTGGTTAAACCTGATTGTCCCTACTCTTCCTCTTCTATCTATCCCGCTTTTAGGGATATTATGCTTCTCCAAATACTCCTCTAAACACTGAAAAAAATAATCTCCCTTTTTTCATGGCTTCCCTTTACTGTGAGACCTCAAAATTATTTTTTTTTACCAAAATCTTAAGAATATTTTTTTGATTGTTTTAAAAAAAAAAAAATTGCCTCACCGAATACTGAGGCATGAAGTTGAAAGTGAACCGCTTAGGAAACATCGGGGACTGCCGCTCACTCAAATTATTTTACTTTCGATTTTTCGTTTATTTTCTAATATTTTATTTTTCAAGTAATTTTTTGGGTGTGAGACCAATATAATGTATATATATACTCATTGTATGCAACACAAAAACCCCAAACATTATCATTATATTGTTGACAAAACCTGTTTACACAAACCCATGCTCCCTTTCCCCCCTCCCCAAATAGAAAAAAGTCACTGATTTTTTGGGTTATCTAGGGAATCTACATATGCTGCTATTTTGTTTACACAAACCCACACTGTCTTCCCCCCCATTCACATGGGAAAAAAGTCACTTTGTCTAACTTTTTGGTGGAAGGTTGATAATCATCTGGGTTTTTAGCACTATTTCTGGTATCCTGGGCATTGCTTTTAGTCACAAACTCCTCAAAACCATGAGATTCATCTTCACGACACTTTAATCTTTTACAACTATCACTTGGAAAGGGGGAAAAGTCCCAATTGGCCGGGGAGTGAGGTATTCCTTTCCGCTAGGCATGGGGACCAAGGGGTATGAAATTTGCACTCCCACAATGCACTGTGGCCTCCCCGACTTTTTTTTACTGTGCACACAAAAAGCAGATGCCCCTAGAATTTTGGCTTATTAACCCTTTGACTGTCGGAGGCCCCATTCTGAAACTGTCATTCTTTTCGCAAAATTTTGGAAAAAAATTATTTTTTCTTATGAAATGATAGAGAATCTTTTCCCCATTATAATGACACCAAAAATATGAAATTTGATGGAAAAAATTCAAATACGCTCTTCAAAGACGGTCAGCGACATATCGCATCGGGGTTTCGCCGACTTTAGTATTTTCGGCCAATTCCATTGTTACAGTCGACCAAACTCGGTTACTTCTTTAGAACTCCATTTGTTCATCGATTGAGTACGAAACCCCCAAATTTTCAATTTCAACTACCCAATAAAGTGGCCCAAAAATTGGAAATTTTTGAATTTCATGCAAAAAAAAAAAAGATGTAAATTTAAAAACAGGGTCTAGAATAAACATTGCAGACATTCTCACTAAAATAAATTTATCTGTTCATTAGTCACGTCTTTAGGCCCCTCTTTATTACTCTTGCTTTCAAATTTTTTTTATTCAAAAAAAATAGAAGATTTTTTTTATGCAGACTATTGCATTATTGTAAAACGGTAAAAATAATATCTGTGCACTTGTGAAAGAATATTAGACTCGCCAGTTGATGTGTATTGGACGCTGGCATGATTTGTTTACCCTTTAACATTGGCAAAAAACGAACATTTCCGCTACTTTGAGCTCAATTTTAAGATGTTTCATCATGAAACTAATCAAAATGATCTCTATTCATGTAACATGTTTTCCCTTCTATCAAATGAGACCACAAAAAAAAAATACAACCATAAATACTATAGAAAATACACCTCAAAGTCGGCGTTTTTTTCCAAAAAAATGGGCGGAGTTTTTTTTTTCATTATGCACTGCATGCTGCAGGATTTTTTTTTACTGCACACACACTGACCCACAGACCCATACCTATATGTGGGCCTCCCCTTTCTCCCGTTTGATTTTAGGCCGCTAGAATTTGTGAGTTTTATATAATCCGAAACACTGGCTCGTAAGACGTATATACGACCAAGACAGTCAGAGGGGTTTAATACGTCACCAACACTGGCTCGTAAGCTCTACCTTTTGGCACGGACAGTGAAAGGGTTAAGATATTTGGCAAAAATTCATAAACAATGAACTTCTGACTTCTGTAATCCCCACATAGGCCATGAGAATATTTGAGCAAAGTGACTTACAACTTCCCAACATTATGAGAAATTTTCCCAGACCACTTTAAAAAACCTACAGTGGACCCCGAGTTTTAAACCTCGGAAATCGTAAAATTATGTAAGTAAAATTTGTCAGTGCTTGTGGAAGTGTTTTTTGGGGGGTCTGAAATAGACTAACCTACGTGACTTTTTTCCTTGGGAAAAAATTTCTTCGGAATGGCGCTTGAACAGACTTCGGGAGTGAAGTTTTAAAAAAATGGGGTCCACTGTAGGGACTCAGTTGTGTAAATAGCAACCTTCTCCATCAACTATCCGAGAAACATGCAAAAAAACCACCTTAAAACATCCAAACAATCTTCCCAGCATCCCTAGTGAAAAAAGGAATGTAAAGTGATGGGTCATCAAACTGGGAAGAAATCAGTGGTACTTTTAAAATTTAACTTTAGCTCACAAAAAGTGAACTTTGAACATCTATTAATATGAAAACAGATGTTTATGTCCGAGTCCTGACAAAAATAAGACAAAATCTCCTGTACAGGCTAAAAAACTACGATATGACCAAAAATTTCCAGTGTTTTAAGGGGATGGAAAAATTGCAGTCAAGAAGGAATTAACGGGAAGAATTTCATCTCTACTGAAATGATCAAAAAAAAAACCCTAAAAGCTGGAGAACCAGTCAGAAAAAAAATGCATTTTTCCCCAACTTCACAAGTATTTTATAAAACCCCAAAATTTTTTTCATCCAATTTTCTAAAAAACCAAATTCTCATTTATACTGTCAATCTGACAGCAGTGAATTCAAGCTGTCCAAAAATACCTCTTTTTTTATTTTTTGTTAAACACCTCAAGATCACCATCTTGTTTCCCTAAAAAGTTTAACATTTTTTTTTTTTTTTATATTTGTAACTATTTTTTTGCAGCCCTCCATTGTTAACTACATTTTTTTTTTATGGTCCTGCCAAATGAGGAAAAACGAAATCCTGTTTTGTTTTACATGATGGTGGGATTGCTGGTGTTTTTTTTCTGTCTCATGAACATAAAGATTTCATAATCTTGCTACTTCTATTAGGTCACACTACACATTCATGTACAAGCATATATATACCCCCCCTCGGGGTTTTTCTTCTATTTTCTTACTAGTTCTTATTCTTATCCAGGGGGAAGTGGAACAGAATTTTTCCTCCATAAGCCATGCGTGTCGTACGAGGCGACTAAAATGCCAGGAGCATGGGGTATAACCCCTTCTCTAAATTTAACATATTACTAAATGTAAAAGGAGACACTTTCGTTTTCCTTTTCCACCCTCCCGGTGGGAAACGGCCGACGTGTTGAAAGAAAAAATGTATGAAAAGGGGGGAAGGTACCTAGGGATTGGCAGAAGCAGTAGTTCCTTTATAAAAAGGGAAAGGGGGGATAAAAGAGATTGTAAAATTATGGGGGAATAAGTTTACTGAGTATCCAGGTAAAGTGTATGGCAGGGTTATTATTGAAAGAATTAGAGGTAAGCAGAGAGGATTGGATGAGCAAGGAGGCTTTAGAGGGGTAGGGGGTGTAGATCAAGTGTTTATATGAAGCATATATGGAACAGTATTTACAAAAAAGGTAGAGAAGTTTTCATTGCATTTAGGGATTTAGAAAAGGCATATGATAGAGTGGATGGGGAGCAATGTGGCAAATGTTGCAAGTGTATGGAATAGGTAGTAATTTACTGAAGGCTGTAGATTTTTTATGAGGATAGTGAGGCTCGGGTTAGGGTGGTGGGAGGAAATTACTTCGGTGAAAGTAGGTCTTAGACGGGGATGTGTAATGTTACCATGGTTGATTAATATATTTTTAGATGGGGTTAAAAAGAAGAAATGCTGGGGTGTTGGGGGGGGGGGGATTAAATTAGGGGGTTAAATGCAAAATGGGAGTTGACACAGTTATTTTTTGCTGATGATACTTTCTTATGGGAGATTTAAAAGAAAAGTTGCAAGGTTAGTGGCATTTTGGGGGAGCGTGTGAAAAGGTAGAAAGTTGAAAGTGAACATAGGAAGGTAAGGTGATGAGGGTATCAAACGATTTAAATAAAAAAAAATTGGATATCACATTGGAGAGGGGATTATGGAAGGGATAGGTTAACCATAGAATTGATAAAGGGAAAAAAAGGTGAGGGACGTTGGGTATCTGTGGAGCCCGATCCATGGAGGCAAAAAAGGGGAATGCAAAAGTATAGTGGTACCAACACTCTTATGGGGTGTGAAGCAGGGGTTTGCAAATGCTGCGCGGGAGGAGGCTGGGGCAGGGGAGATGTCCTGTCTAAGGGCAATGTGTGGTGTAAATATTATGCAGAAAATTCGGAATGGAAATTAGGAAAAGGGGGGAGTTAAAAAAATATTTGTCAGGGGGAAAGGGGTTGAGATTTTTTGGTATTTAGAGAAATGGATCAAAAATAAAAAGACTTGGAGGCGTTTAAAACTGTGGGAAGGAAGGCGGGGTGGGGTGCCCCGAAAAGGTTGGGGGAGGGGGTAAAGGAGGTTTTGGGGCGGGGCTTGGGCCCCAGCGTGTTAGATAGGGGTGAATGGAGACGAATCGTTTTGGGACCTGGGGCTGGGGTTTAGCAGGGTAACATTTTGTGAAGGGGTTCAGGAAACCAGTTAATTGATTAAGTTGGACTTGAGTCCTGGAAATGGGGAAATACAATGCCTGCACTTTAAAGGAGGGGGCTGGGGGGGCAGCTGGGAGGGACATTCTCAGCTGTTATCTGGGCGCCTCTGCAAAGACAGTGATTTGTATGTGAGGTGAAAGTGTTGAATGATGAAAGTATTTTTTTTTGGTGATTTTTTTTCTTTTTTGGGGCACCCTGCCTTGGTGGGGGACTGCCGACTTGTTGAAGAAAAAAAATCAACGGCTTGTTTTTTTACAATTCATCTAATATGACATAATAAACAATATTAATAAATAGAAACATGATATATACACTAGAATGAATGAAATATTACGATGTGAGTAGTGTCAGTGGGGGGGAGTGGGGGGATGTTTTGATATAAACCCCTCTTGGGGGGCGTCTGAAACTCACTTATATTATTATTCGTTTTTTTATCAGTAGTATGTATTCTTATAATAATAATAATTATTCTTATAAAAATTATATACATATTATTATTATTTTTAAACATATGTATTCTTATAATAATATTTTGCTTACCTTTTGGGAATTTTTTATTCACACAAAAAAAAAGATTTACTTTATGCAGACTATTGCATTATTGTAACAATTGTACAAATAATGTCATCCCATTTGGACAGGTTTTGGGACAGGTATTTGTTTACTTTGAACATCGAAAAAAATTAAACATTTCCTACTTTGAGCCAATTTCAAGGTACTTTTCGTTGTAAAAGCAATCAAAATCATATCTTTTCTGTAATATATCTTCCATTCTATCAAATGAGACCAAAAAAGAGAATACAACCATAAAAACCATACGAAAATATACCACTAAGGGCCCAAATAAGGCTGAGTTTAACTCAGTTATTTAGTCAGATTTCTTTCAATTTTGGTGTACCTTAAGAAACATTTTTTCCCTCAAAATTCCCCAATTTAAAAGATATTCCAACAAACAAATGAGATCCCAAATTCCCCAGATCAAACAAGAGCCCTCACCAGCATCAAGGAACCTCCCCGAACCCCCATCTGGAAATTTCGCCCCTGGAAGCAAAAAATCGACCGATCGCTGCTCGCATCTGGAAAAAATCGCACGTGGGTGCGCCCTTAGGAAAGTTCCACTGTACTTATGTGTACCTGTACCAAAAAACTTACTTAGTCCCGATTCTGGTTCATGAGCAGCTCTGGGAAAAGACGGGCAGCAAGAGATAAGAGAACTGGCCAAACCCAGCCGGCTTGCCTAACACGATTACATGTTACGGAATCGTTTCTCTTGACTTGGGGCATAGGTTATAGGACATTCTAAAAGGATGAGATGCCCAGTGGTATAAAAATTAAAAAGGATGTTGCACAAATGTTGCACATGGGTTATTATCTGGGGTTTTGAAATTTTTGCCATGGGCCACATCCATCTCAAAGCCACTAAACTGGGTTAACATCACTTTCCTTTTAAAAAGGGATTTAATATGACATGGCATTAGTGAACCCCGGGGGTTTCCCAAAGCTGTTTGTTAAGGTGGCATTCAACTGGTCTCCCACAAGGCACTAAGTGGTCCCAATTTTTTAATACTGCACACACAGTGTTAAGACCCATTCTGTAATGTTGGGCCTATCAGGCCTTTGTGCCAAATCTGAAGGCAGGGAAAATAAACGTTGAACTATGTTTCACTGGGTAAGAATGTACATCCTTTTGGGGTAAGGGTTTAAAGAAAGGAAAAAGGGGCACTGGTTTCATTAGAGTTGTAGATGTGTAAAAAAACTCCCAAAAATTACAAAATGAAACAAAAATTTTTTTTTTTAACGTGTCGGCGTTTCCCCCCAAGGCAGGGTGACCCAAAAAAAAAGAAAAAAAGTTATCATCATTCATACAAATTTACTGTTTTTTAAAGGGGCTCAGATAGAAGTGTAGATGTCACTCCCAAAACCCCCAATATTAAACCCCCCCTTTAAAAATTTTGTATAATTTTAAAAATAAATGAGACTGGTGCAGGAGTTAGTGCAAGTTGGACCTGCTTAGTATGGGCAAGTAGGCCTCTTTGTAGTTTTCCCCAAATTTTATGTTCTTATGCATAAGTAACAGATGCAAAATATGAATGCATTTGCGAAAAATATTAACTGAAAATAATTTTTTGTCTGAATATATTTGCAGTTATTGTAACAAAAATCAGTGTTTGTAAGTCATTAGCAAGTTAGTTCTAAAGTGTCAATATCATAAGTGTGGAACATTGTCATCTGTAAATCCTAAATAAAGGACCTACTACTATACTGTACTGTATAATGAAATTTTTGTAAAGCTGTTCATATACCTTGGTAAGATAAAGTGCTTGAAAAATTTTTTGGGGGCCATTACAAAGCTCTGGATTTGAGAGGTGTTGAACTTTCGTCTCTGGTTTCGCTTGTCTCCTTTTTTGGAAAGGCCTTAAAAAGGGTTCCAATGCTCTTATGAGAACACATGACCCATCACCTATTAAGGAAAATCAAATGTTAAATGTAAATGGCAGTGACAATACAATGAAAAAAAAGGGAAAAAGGTTTTGGAGTCAAGATCCAACACTGAAAATGATTTAAACTGTTAACCTAAAGTTTGCTCCAGTGGACATTTTTTTTTTTCCACTACAGTGGTCCTCGGTTTCCCAAAATTCTTTCCCAGAATGCTGCTCAAGTGCCATTCACAATTTTTTCCCTTAAAAATAATGTCACTAGGTTAGTCTTTTCAGACCCCAAAATTCATTGAAACAGCATTTAAAAAATACACTTACATAAATTTTCCCATTTTGGGAGATGCCAAAAACCGAGGGGCCACTGTATTGCTAATATGAAAACATCAATGCCTTATCTTTCCTCTAATTATCGATTAAACTTTATTATTAAATAAAAATCTTTAAGGTTCACGGTAAAATAAAAACTAAAAAAAATGGTAATTATTTTTTAAAACCAGTATTTTCAAGGATTAGCCTAAATAGAATCATCCTGAAGCAACTAGAGGGTAAAAAACCCAATTTACTTTAGCACATCTTTCTAAAAAATACTTTGTTCATGGTTTTTTAGTATAGGCTACCAAAAAAAACAGGATCTAGGAATTAATAAATAATTGTCACCATATATAAATGAAATTGTGGGGAAACAACACGTTACCCCGGTTAACTATAAAAAAGCATTCTACATGGATGGGAGATGCTGAAAAACTGTTTGCAATTTATAAAAGTTAGGTTAAAATTGGAATATGCAGCTGTTTTGGCATCTACACCTACAATAAACATGCGACTCAGAAAAAGCCCAAAGAGCTACAAATGGATACCAGAGCTGGTTGATAGATGGAAAAAAATATGAAAGAATAGATAAAAAAAATTTTGGTACCTACAACACGGATAACAAAAACCACAGACAAAAAAAAAAGAAAAATGGAACTGAAGGAATGCTGGGGAATTTTTTTTTTTTCAAACAGTCACAGAAGAATGGAATAAATTGAAAAGAAGGCACTAAAACTACACCCAATGGAAATTTTAAAAAAAAATATAATGAACATTTACAGCCCTCCCCATAAGATGGGGTTCCGTTCCTAGGTAGGTCGGTGCAATTTGGGCATTAACAAGAAGCATACTATACTGGTAGTGGGTTTGTGTAAACCATCTTCAGATATTTTTAATGTCACATCTGCACCATTTATAACATTTGTTATTTTTTAAATGTTTATACACTAGTGTACTGTATACAGTGGTACCTCGACTTAGGACTCCCAACTCGAAAAATTTTGAAAGTGTTTTTCTGAAAGTGTTTTTGTAAGTGTAATTTTGGGGGTCTGAAACAAATTTCTAATTTACATTATTCCTTATGAGAACAAATTCGTTTTGGGATCGGACCAAACACCCCAAATGAATTAAGCCGCCGAGGGACCACTGTATTTTTTTAATAAAACAGAATAAGGGAAATAGCTGTAATATACATTATTTAGGGAATGGTTGGAAGCTGGTTGTAAGTCCGGGGGTCGAAAAAGTATGTGAAAAGGGGGAGAGGCTGTAATAAAAAAGGGACACCATGAGCATAGGTTTTCTCCTGTAGTGATAAGTAGGTAATTACAGCTTTACTGTGTATTGTTGATAACAGTTTCTGGTAAAGTATATGCACAAAAAAAAAAAATAATGTGGTATTAACAAATCTTCGATAAGATACTTATTTAAGGTTATTTCATTAGGCCAAAAGTTTCTTTCAAGTTTCAAACCTTTTAAATATCTTGCAAGATTCACTCAGAGTACTACGGGGAATGAGATAAAAAAAAAGATCCTTCTACCAGCAAAATAGTAAATGAAACTTTTTTAACTACAAGGCAGAAAATTTAAATTTGAATGCAATTAGAAAGGGTGAAAATCACAGTGATAGAATAAAGATGGTGAATGTGTCTTTTTGGGTCACACTGCCTTTTGGGAGACAACCAATTAGGAAAAAAATTACAAAATTGAAGAATAGTGAAAAAAATCATATAAATGATGTAGAAATGCAAGAAATAATAATATAAAGATAAAAAGCATATTAAAAAACGACATATTTGTAATAATGGGTGGTAAACCCCCAACAACCAAATGAAGTGAATTCACTGAAACCATGTGTATGTTGGGAAGCTACTGGGAAAGGGGGATATCACCAGGTAAATGATAAAAAATATGATGAGTTTTCAAAGTTTGTGCAGGGGCCTAAACCGTTCAACAATCTAATGAAAAGTGGCTCACCCAAACCCTTCGGGAAGTTGAACCAATGACATTTTATACACTGTACAAGTCCTTTTGGGAGCAGCTTTTGGGCTAGCATCTCATCTGTGGCCAAAATGGCAAAGGGAAAGGGCCCCATCTACTATTTCCACCAAAGGCATCTATTGACAATGCCTGCTGGGTCCGAAAGCAACCCAAGCACCACTCCTTCCTTCCCCACTATGACAAGGTTGTTGCCCCCAAATCACTACTCTTGAGGAATTAGCACATTTTAAAGCCTGTTGAGAAACTAGCATTGGTCTCAGTCCCAGAGATGTTAATTTTTGAAGTTTTTATATTACTGCATTTCTTTTACTACTCAAACAAATATTCAGAAAAAAAAGGAATAGGTAATATTAGAAGAAAAAATAATATTCACAGTATAGCATATTTCTGACACCAAAAATCCAACCCAAATGTGCAATTCCCTTACCATTATTTCATAAAAAAAAATGCTCCCCCCAGGTCTGTAGCAATAAAATTTACAAAACAGCTCACCTTGACTTGAGATATTGAAGCAGTGATACATTCCATATATTGAGAAACATATGATGTTCCAGGTTTCATATACATTGGCTCAGTTCTAGATGTTTTTTTTCCATTGAACTATGAGAAGCTACATCTGGGCCCCCCAGATAACTCTCCGTCTCTACAATAGCTCCGATATACGAATACCATCTACCACTTAAACAACCTGACCTAAGGAAAACATTTTGAATTAGCATATAATCATTACCTCGCTTGAAAAACACAAATGCAGTATAAAACAATCCCCCCATGACATTTCACCCACACGATGGACTTCATCAAGTCACAAGCAGATAAACATAGATGGGAAAGGCTGGTATAAGTGTATGAGAAGCACAGCAAGGTGTGCAGTGCTTTATAGGTCAGCATGTCATTGGGTGGTGAGAGGTTTGCAGGTCACTAACCCCAGATGTTACTATATAAGAAGACTTTTTAAATTCAACCAAAAGTTCATCTATGATGTAAGCCATTGTTCTGGTTGAAATTACTGATAAACTGATTCTAGGATTCTGTGCCTCTGGGGTGTCTCCTCTTTCATGATAATTCTGTGCCCTTGTAATTAATCAAATGACTGTATGAGTTGCAGTTGGAACACAGGCATTATCCCAAATTTTAATTCTACTGGTGTTCTAAAGCATAACTGGGGATCCCTGGATGTTTCAACTATGTTATTTTGTCATAGTCATTGCAGGAATTAAGTATAACCCTTTCAGTTTTTTTTTTTTTTTTAGTCTCATCTGGTGATGCCCTTTATTATAGTGGAAGCAGTAGTGGCTACTTAGACTTTGTGTGTGAGAGAATTTGGAGTTTGCCACAGAGTTGTTAGGGGTACAGTCATCCTCGGTTTCGGTTTTTAACCGTTCCAGATGGATCGGCTAAAACCAAAATGGGAAAACCAAAAACTTTTTTCCCCCATAAGAAATAATGGAAATTCAATTAATCCGTTTCAGAAACCCAGAAGTTTAAAAAAAAAAAATTTGGGGGCCTTAAAGATAGATTTACATGCACAAATAATGAAATGAATGTACTTACCCTTACTGAAGACTGATGGGGGATGGAAGAGATGGGAGGAGGGGGTAAAAACCCCTCTTTTGGGGGGAATCCCCCAAAAGGACTCTAGGTAAAAAGCCCTCATCTGGGGTCATTCCCCTTCTTTTTTTTTTAACCCCACTAGGACCAGCTTGTGATTCACTGCACACCTTGGCATTTAAAATCTCCAGAGGCTCTGTATCTGGCTTTTAAAATGTCCCAAAAATGGGACATGGAATTGTCATTGAAAAAAGTAGCCAGCACGGATTGAAACATCTTTGTCGGGTGATGTTCCTCCACAAATGATTGCACCCTCTCCACTTTGCAAAAATCTCCTTAATCTCTGAAGAAGGCCCCTTTACATCTTTTTTCCCCTCCACTGAAGCAATTTCCTCAGATCTGTTTTGTTGTTGTTGCAGCTCAAGCTCTTGCAGCTCTTCAGTTGATCTTCATTGGGTCCTCCCCAACTTTTCCCAAATCCTCCCCCATTAAACCCCAACCCCATAGAAGTCCCCAATTACAATACTTTCCACAACTTCCATGGCTCATCGGGGTTGCTTAAAACCCTTCAAAACCCCTCTTTGTACACAATCTACAACTTTCCAAGCAGAGTTCACGTCCTGGAGGTCACCCCCCTCCCAAAGCTTTATCTATAAGGCCTATGCAATGGAAATATCGAAGTGACCCTTCCAGAACTTTTTTAGGGTCAATCTAGTGTCGGGGTTTAAAAGACCTTTAAAATTGTTTTGGGTGTGTTTTTAAAGTTTGTGACCTGCTGGTCCATGGGCTGGGGGAAAGTGGTGTTAGGAAAAGAACTTCACTTTTAAATCTGAATTCCTTAGACATTTGGTCTTCCAAGTCTTGAGGATACCAGGGCATTGTCCTTACCAGGAGGCAAAAAGTGGCAATTTATTCTCCAATAGATATTTCTTCACACTGGGGCCAAACACTTGTTTAAAACCTTTCCCGGGAAAAATTTTCCCCCTAAGGCCCATGCCTTAGCATTAGACTTCCAAAACACACACAATTTACCTTTGTCAACACTGATTTGGCACCTGGGGTTTTTAAGTGATACACGAGTAAAGGCTTCCTTTTAAATCCCATAAACGTTCCCCCCTAACATAAATTAGCCTGTCTTTCAACTTTTGTCCACTTCCTTTTTCCCCCTGTGTGATGTGGTCCTCCTTGGGATTTTCCCAAAAGAGGCCTGTTTTCACAATTAAACACTTGTTGGGGTTTTTAAAATTTTTTCCCGTACATATTGTTTAAACTCGCGCACAAATTTTTAATCTTTATCTGAACTGGCACCCCCACCATGCCTTACAACACTGTGTATGCCAGTTCGCTTCTTGAATTTAACCAGCCTTTGCTGGGCCCTTTAAAATTTATCAACCCCAACACTGGTTCCAGGCATTTTTTTTAAAAATCGGCATGCAACAGCCTTGCTTTTTCCCTATGATGGATTGCACAACACTATCACCCGCAGCAGTTTTTTGGTTTTTCCACACCAATAACAAATTTTTCCATATTTTCCATTGTTTGTGATCTCTGTTTCGTTATCGATTCACCCCTTTTGCAACATTAGCTTCCGTGATTTCCTTTTCTTTGCCACAATGGAACTGATGGTTGACTAGTGGAAGACTTATGTGTGTCTAAATCCCAAATCAAAGTCTTTTACCGATGTTCCATCACCTTCAAACTCACTGGAAAGCAATGGGCCAAGATGGGAGGCATCATGTCCTAGTCCCCGGTTTTGGAAAAAGGGGGAACAGGGGCAGATTTCCACAGGTGGGAAAACTCCTTGAAACCCAAAAAAGTTAAAAAAGTCGTAAGGGACTAAGGGGCTGACGATGAAATGCTGAGCATAAATATGAACCCAGGAGTTCCGTGATGGCTGCGACCCCAGTTCCAAATGTGGCACATTTAAGTTCTTTCTGATAGAAGAAAATTTGGGGTTAACTCTCTGGCGACTTTAAGAAATGAAATGAGGGGATAGTTGAAGCCCGAGATATG
>WNWK01035934.1:0-19472 GCA_009830355.1 Cherax destructor | reverse complement strand
TGTGTGTGTGTTTTTTTTGGGTGTGTGTGTGTGTGTTTTGTGTTTTATGTGTTTGTGTATGTGTGTGTGTGTGTTGTTCTGAAAAAAATTCTTATATTCCTTCAACTTCACAATTTTTCCCTCTCAGTTTACAGCTGTGTTCTTTTGTTATCCTTCTTGCAGGCGCTAAAGATTGTCTTCTTAATCTATTATTTCATGTCGACCTATGACCTTGAATACTGTTATCATGTCTCCTCGTCACGCTATCAGCCAGCCAGGGTGTTTCTTGTCAACAAGCTATCATCATAGCCTGAAGACATTTTTCAGCTCATCTTCAATGTTTTCCCTTATCCAGAAAACTCGTGACTTAACCTGAACCTTTCTTCTTCTCCTCCTTTCCCTCTTTTTTTTTTCCCTTTTTCCAGCGTGTCCTGTGTAGTTTATCTCCCGGGTGGTTTTTGGTCCTACCCTTCGGGGCCTCCTGCAGTGCCCCTTTTTTTCCTTGTCACATGTTTCTTTCCGGGTTTAGACATTAAACACCTGCATATTTTATTTTTGGCCTGACATGCTGTAATAGCTTCTTTTTTAATAATAATTTAGGGTCTATACATTTAAACGCTACTATTATTTTATGGTTTGCCAGTGTAGAAATATAACTTTCTCTCACTTTCATTTATATACTCCTGCGAGAATTTTTGTTGCTGATAACTTTAGAGCTTCTCTGATGCTTTCGTTTTGCCACAGAGTCTATGTTCTCCTGCCGTCGCTCATCACTTGTTCCCTCAGTTTGGTAAGTTAAGCTCTAATGATCTAGTCATATTTTTTTATTTATTTATTTATTTGCCTTTTCCATTTTGATTATGTTTTTCCCCCTTTCCCCCGGAGGAAATTTTTTCCACCTCATACAGAAATTCTCTCATCCATTATAATAGTTTACCTGTTATTCCCATATTTGGCAGTGTCCTAATTAAGCTTTAACGGGAAACTATCAATAGTTTTTTTAATGTCTTCCATAAATACAATCAATCAGTCCATTACTTTCTTTAAAAATTTTCTCTAACTTTGGCCTCACTGTGTAATGGATTTGATGTATGTGAATTTGCAGACCTGAAGCTGAATTATTTACTAGTTAGCCCTGGCTCTCCAAGTATTTTATCCACTTTCCTCTGATGACTTTTTTCTGTTATGTTTGCAATACCAGTCAACCTAACTGACTTATAATTGAATAGGTCGTCACTGTGTGTGTGTCTGTGTGTGTGTGTGTGTGTACTCACCTATACGTTGTTGTAGGGGTCAATTCACGGCTCTTGGTCCTGCCTCTTCGCTAGTCGCTATTAGGTCCACTCTCTCCGTGCTCCAAAAGCCTTATCGTACCTCTTCTTAAAGCTATGTATGAATCCTACCTCCACTACTTCACACTATAGATAGTTCTACTTCCTGACAACTCTAAGGCTAAAGAAATACTTCCTAACATCCATATGACTCATCTTAGTTTTCATCTTCCAGTTGTGTCCCCTTGATCCTGTGTCCCATCTCTGAAACATCCTAGCCCTGTCTACCTTGTTAATTCCTTTCAGTATTTTATACGTCGTTATCATGTCCTCCCTACCTCTCCTATCCTCTAGTGTCATCAGGTTAAAATCCCTCAACCCCTTCTCATTAGACATACCCCTTAGCTCCGGGATTATTCTTGTTGCAAACTTTTGCCCTTTCTCTAATTTATTGACGTGTATGACCAGTGTGAGTTCCATTCTGGTGCTGCATACTCCAGTATGGGCCTGACGTACACGGTATACAGTGTCGTGAAGGACTTCTACTTAAATGTGGAAATGCTGTTCTTAGGTTTGCCAGGCGCCCATGTGTTGCAGTGGTTATTTGCTTGATGTGCGCCTCAGGGGACGTGCTCGGTATAGTGCTCACTCGAAGAGCCTTCTCCTTGAGTGAGGCATGCAGCCTTTTACCCCCGAGCCTGTACTCCGTCTGCAGTCTTCTTTGCCCTTCCCCAAACTTCATAATTTTGCCCTGGCTGGGTTAAACTTCAGTAGCCACTTGCCAGACCAGACCTGCAGCCTGGTCTGGCTGCAGGTCTGGTACTCAGCATATACTCAGCATCAGTCAGGACTCAGCATGTACTCAACATCAGTCAGGACTCAGCATGTACTCAACATCAGTCTGTAAAGACGAATATAACTCAGAGGATCAGATGTTATTCTCTTTATTAAGTTTTTATTTTTATTTCGTTCGCTAACTCTTACAACGGGTGAGTGGGTGAGCGAGTGGGTGAGTGGAGAAACAAATGAGTGGATGAATGGGGTGCCTGGATGAGAGGGTGAGCCAACGAATGGATGAGCGGGTGAACGGGCAAGCAAATGAACGGGTGACGGAATGATGGACGACCCGAATAAAACGAAGGAATATTCGGCAAGATTGAACATATGTCCGCTGTTCCACACCCATCCCATCTTCCCCATCAGTAAACCGGTCCACGCAGGGATATTCCTAGAGGGAATATCTGGAATAGAGGGAAGGGGGAATATTCATGAGAGAGAGAGAGAGAGAGAGAGAGAGAGAGAGAGAGAGGAGAGAGAGAGAGAGAGAGAGAGAGAGAGTAGAGAGAGAGATGGATGAAGGAACATGAGACTGAAGAAAGGGAAATGCGATAATCCCCTCATGGATGTATGTTTGTACGTAAGTGAATTTGTACGTTTATACGTACGTTTGTACGTATGGAAACGCCACACTCTTCGATTTGACTTTAATTTGTTGTGTATACACTCCCGGAAGCTGTGCAGCAGTAAGAGTGCGTTGATACTGATGCCAGTTTACGAGCGATTCTCCGGCAGCGTTGTAGAGACAGTCTGGATAAGTCTTGAAAGTATGCGCCGTCACCAGACACTCAACTACGCGCCGGTGACATTAACCTGCCAACACGTATACAAAGAGCACCCGTAGCAACAAGCTCAAATTATCAACCCGCTGTAACCAGTAGCACGTAAACAGCGCAAGCAGCAGGCCGAGCGCAAGGAAGCAGCGCCAGTGCAGTCAGAGGACAAAGGCTTCAGGACAGGCACTCATATTACAAACACAGGCGGTAGTCTGATGGGCTTGTTGCATCTGGTCAGCATACGAAAAACTTATCAGTAGAGAATAAGGGCAAGGCAAGCAAGCAAGGTTAGATTTCTTTTACCCTTGCATTCCTAACCTATATATATATATATATATATATATATATATATATATATATATATATATATATATATATATATATATATATATATATATATATATATATATATATATATATATAAATTTGGAATGCCCTCTCGACCAGTTGAATGGCAATTCAGAGTGTAGTAGTTCTGGGCCCCCCACTGCTTCCAAGTGACTGCCAGTCACTTGGAAGTCTACTACTTCAAGCAAGGCGATATTAAAACTTCATCTCAAGATTTTAAAACGTCATCTCAAGATTTTAAACTTCAACTCAAAATTTTAAAACGTCATCTCAAGATTTTAAAACTTCAACTCAAAATTTTAAAACGTCATCTCAAGATTTTAAAACTTCAACTCAAAATTTTAAAACGTCATCTCAAGATTTTAAAACTTCAACTCAAAATTTGAAAACGTCATCTCAAGATTTCAAACTTCAACTCAAGAATTTAAACTTCGCTTTAAAATGCTGAAACTTTATCTCTAGACGGCAAACTTTATCCCAAAATCTCAATATGGCAAAAACTTTATCTCAAGATATCAAGACGGCAAAACTTCATCCCAAGTTGCTAAAAAACTTCGTCTGGAGAAGGCAAAACTTCCTCCGTAGGTGCTAAACATCTCAAGACGGCAAAACTTCTTCCCAAGTTGCTAAAAAACTTCGTCTGGAGAAGGCAAAACTTCCTCCGTAGGTGCTAAACATCTCAAGACGGCAAAACTTCTTCCCAAGAAGGCAAACCATCATCTTCAAGATGACAAACATCATCTCCTAGATAGTAAAACATCTTAGTTACTAAACCATCTTAAAGATGCTAAAATATCATCTCCAAGATGGTAATCTCGGCGTTAGGTCACTACAGTATTAACCACGGTCTTCCTGTCCGCCTCAAAACATCACTTTTATCCATTTCTTTTTTTTTTTGGTAGAGTTTGAAAGAGGAGGAGAATTTAAAGTTTTGTCATAAGCGGATGCAAACTATTTTAATTACGGAAGAAAATGAAGAAAATTAAAAGAAAAAGAAAAATGCTCGGGTTTGTGTTGGTCGTTAAACAATAAATTAACAATAAATTATCTCACGTGTGTGAGTTAGTATGTTTGTTAATGTTGTGTGTGTGTGTGTGTGTTTGTGAAGTTGTTTGTGAATGTGTGTGTGTTTGTGGATGTTGAGTATGTTTGACAATGTTCTGTGTGTTGTGTTATGTGTGTGTGTCTGTGAATGTTGTGTGTGTGTGTCTGTGAATGTTGTGTGTGTGTGTCTGTGAATGTTGTGAATATATTCTGTTAGTGGGTTGGATTTGAACGACCTGCCTAGTGTGGGCCAACACACCTACTGCAGTGTTCTTCCTTTCTTATGTTCTTATATATATATTTATATATATATATATATATATATATATATATATATATATATATATATATATATATATATATATATATATATATATAAATATACACACACATGTATGTATATATATATATATATATATATATATATATAGTGTGTGTGTGTGTGTGTGCAAATTTTCACGTGTAACTTCCTCAAGAGCTTTTTTTTCCCGCAGTCGAAACATATACTGTCTGCCAATTTTTTTTTTTTTGGGGGACGGGGAAGAAATTTTGAAGTGCCTCCCTCTTTCTAATTCTGTCCATTTAAACCCATGATTATATATACCAGAATTCGTCATCATTTAATGTATTGTTATCAAATTTGATTTCATTTCGTCCAAGGATTCCTAATTTTTCATTTAAAAATAATCCTCAAGAAACCTTAAGAAGACTCATAAGAAACTTTAAATATACACTGGAATCTTAAAACCAAGAGGCAGCGTAAAAATGAGCTTATTAAAACCTTCCCAAAATCCTAGGAACCCTAATTGTAATAACTGAAATCTAATAACTGATCCCCAGGAAAGTGTGAAAATACACAAGAAACCAAAATGAACACAAATCTTAAAAAATGGAAAACTCAAAACTTAAAATACTGTAAACTGAGAAACTTACGATCACAAGAGACGTATAAAATATAAGAGAGAGAGGGGGGAGAGAGAGAGAGAGAGAGAGAGAGAGATTTTTATTAGCAGTCAGAGGAAAGTTGACCTCTTTGCTGAACACTTTGGTGTCAAGATGCAAGTTTCTGATCCAACAAGGAACCCAACCTCCTTTGCTAACCGCAAGAACTGTGTCAAAGTTGTCAGAGATGACAATAAGGCAGGATGAAGTGCATCCTCTTCTTAAATCACTGGACCAATAAAACGCTGTGGGTCCAGATAAGGTGAGATCAAGATTGCTGAGTGAATGTGCAGACCAGCCAGCAGCACCTCTAACTCGCATCTAGCAGCACCTCTAACTCGCATCTAGCAGCACCTCTAACTCGCATCTAGCAGCACCTCTAACTCGCATCTAGCAGCACTTCTAACTCGCATCTAGCAGCACCTCTAACTCGCATCTAGCAGCACCTCTAACTCGCATCCAGCAGCACCTCTAACTCGCATCTAGCAGCACCTCTAACTCGCATCTAGCAGCACCTCTAACTCGCATCTAGCAGCACCTCTAACTCGCATCTAGCAGCACCTCTAACTCGCATCCAGCAGCACCTCTAACTCGCATCTAGCAGCACCTCTAACTCGCATCTAGCAGCGCCTCTAACTCGCATCTAGCAGCGCCTCTAACTCGCGTCTAGCAACACCTCTAGCTCGCATCTAGCAGCACCTCTAACTCGCATCTAGCAGCACCTCTAACTCGCATCTAGCAGCACCTCTAACTCGCATCTAGCAGCACCTCTAACTCGCATCTAGCAGCACCTCTAACTCGCATCTAGCAGCACCTCTAACTCGCATCTAGCAGCACCTCTAACTCGCATCTAGCAGCACCTCTAACTCGCATCTAGCAGCACCTCTAACTCGCATCCAGCAGCACCTCTAACTCGCATCTAGCAGCACCTCTAACTCGCATCTAGCAGCACCTCTAACTCGCATCTAGCAGCACCTCTAACTCGCATCTAGCAGCACCTCTAACTCGCATCTAGCAGCACCTCTAACTCGCATCCAGCAGCACCTCTAACTCGCATCTAGCAGCACCTCTAACTCGCATCTAGCAGCACCTCTAACTCGCATCTAGCAGCACCTCTAACTCGCATCTAGCAGCACCTCTAACTCGCATCTAGCAGCACCTCTAACTCGCATCTAGCAGCACTGCCCAGCACAGTGTAAATGACCTCTGTGGAAAGAAGCAAATGCAGTCCGTGTTCACAGACAGGAGAGCAGAGCGGAAATCACTAACTACTGCAGTAATCACTGCAGATGACAGCGTTTTTCGACTACCACTTTGTGACCGTCAGTATGGCTGCGGATCTGTTGTTAAACCTTTCCACTATGTGACACCAGTCACTGGGTGAATCCAAGGTCACCTGTGTAGTAGCACTGGACATTGCTGGTGCCTTCGACTGAGTATTGCACCTGGCACTCTTGGCAAAACTGTAAGTGCATAGATAGATAGAGTGAGAGTGAGAGTGTGTGTGTGTGAGAGAGAGAGAGAGAGAGAAGAGAGAAAGAGAGAGAGAGAGAGAGAGAGAGAGAGAGAGAGAGAGAGAGAGAGAGAGAGAGAGAGAGAGAGAGAGAAAATCAATAAGAGACGACAGAAATGAAGAAAATCTCTTGAAATAGTACGAAGGCCACTAGGGACACCACAAACCTACTTGACGTCTCTGGAAGTCCTTCAAGCATACGTGGTTACTGTGGAAACCTCCCACTGCGACCACTCTCGGAGGATGGACTAGATGGGGAGAACTGGTAGGGGGGGGAGGAAGGAATTTCCAACATTCATCTCTACTTTTCTTGGTGGAAATCTCCATTATTTTTTTCATCTAAGTCGTGTCTAACTTAGCAAATATTGCTTCCTAGAGAACACGATCATTCTAAGTGGATTTAGATATTGTTGAAAGTTCCTTCCTCTGCTCTGGTAAATACCACATCTAGTATCAGACTTTCGTTGCTTCATTTACATATTCCGAGGAGTCAAACAATTATTTTCATAACACTATGGATGTCTACTGACCAGTTGTTTACATTTTTAAAATTAAATACTGAACAATTTATTTCTTTGTATTTAAAATACCAATTACAATAACTTCTTCCCTTTCAGGGCCACTTTTCATGAAGAATTTCCTAAGAATATTATATAAACCTCGGTCGTCTTATCAAACATTTCACTCTTCCAGGTGTTATTAACAGTGGATGTATGTACTGACTGTATGTACTGACTGTATTGTACTGTATGTACTGACTGTATGTACTGTATGTACTGACTATATGTACTGACTGTATGTACTGTATGTACTGACTGTATGTACTGACTGTATGTACTGACTGTATGTACTGTATGTACTGACTGTATGTACTGACTGTATGTACTGACTGTATGTACTGACTGTATGTACTGACTGTATGTACTGACTGTATGTACTGACTGTATGTACTGACTGTATGTACTGACTGTATGTACTGACTGTATGTACTGACTGTATGTACTGTATGTACTGACTGTATGTACTGACTGTATGTACTGTATGTACTGACTGTATGTACTGACTGTATGTACTGACTGTATGTACTGACTGTATGTACTGATGTACTGTATGTACTGATGTATGTACTATGTATGTACTGACTGTATGTACTGACTGTATGTACTAGTGACTGTATGACTGATGTATGTACTGTATGTACTGACTGTATGTACTGTGTACTGTATGTATGACTGTATGTACTGACTGTATGTACTGCTGATGTACTGACTGTATGTACTGACTGTATGTACTGATGTTACTGACTGTATGTACTGACTGTTGTACTGTGACTGACTGTATGTACTGACTGTATGTAGTTGACTGTATGTATGTACTGACTGTATGTACTGTGTATGTACTGACTGTATGTACTGACTTGTACTGTGTGTACTGACTGTATGTACTGACTGTATGACTGTATACTGACTGTATGTACTGACTGTATGTACTGACTGTATACTGACTGTATGTACTGTACTGACTGTATGTACTGACTGATGTATGTACTGACTGTATGTACTTTGACTGTATGTACTGACTGATGTACTGACTGTATGTACTGACTGTATGTACTGTATGTACTGACTGTATGTACTGACTGTATGTACTGTACATGTACTGATGTATGTATTGACTGTATGTATGACTTGTACTGTACTGACTGTATGTATGATGTACTGACTGTATGTAACTGGACTGTATGTATGTGACTGTATGTACTGACTGATTACTGTATCTGACTGTATGTATTGACTGTATGTACTGACTGTATGTACTGACTGTATGTACTGACTGTATGTATTGACTGTATGTATTGACTGTATGTACTGACTGTATGTACTGACTGTATGTACTGACTGTATGTACTGACTGTATGTACTGACTGTATGTACTGACTGTATGTACTGACTGTATGTATGACTGTATGTACTGACTGTATGTACTGACTGTATGTATTGACTGTATGTATTGACTGTATGTACTGACTGTATGTCTGACTGTAGACTGACTGTATGTACTGATGTATGCTGTATGTACTGACTGTATGTATCTGACTGTATGTACTGACTGTATATGACTGTATGTAACTGTATGTACTGACTGTATATACTGACTGTTGTACTGACTGTATGTACTGATGTCACTGACTATGTACTGACTGTAGGTACTGACTGTATGTACTGACTGTATGTACTGACTGTAGGTACTGACTGTATGTACTGACTGTATGTACTGACTGTACACACTGATTTATTCACTGACACTCTGACTGTATACACTGACTTATACACTTACTTATACCCTGACTGTATACACTGACTTATACACTGACTGTATACACTGACTGTATACACTGTATACACTGACATATACACTGACTGTATACGCTGACTTATACACTGACTGTATACACTGACTGCGTACACTGACTTATACACTGACAGTATACACTGACTGTATACACTGACTGTATACACTGACTGTATACACTGATTATACACTGACTTATACACTGACTTATTCACTGACTATACACTGACTGTATACACTGACTTATACACTGACTTATACACTGATTATGTATACCTGACTTATACACTGACTATTACTACACTGCTGTATACATGACTATACACTGACTTTTACACTATAACTGACTTATACACTGACTTATTACTGACTACACTGATACTTACTTTACACTGACTTATACACTGTTCATCTGACTTATACTGACTTTTACATGACTTTTCACACTGATTATACCGTGACTTTTGGCCGACTTATACACTGTCTGCTAAGAGTTCTTATTTTATTTGCATTTTTATCATTAGTTTTTTCATCCTCTGGATTTCAGTTACCGTTGTTTTGGTTCCGTCTTATAATACTGTACCTTCTGTTTTTTCCTACTGTATCTTCTGTTTTATTCCTACTGTATCTTCTGTTTTTTCCTACTGTACCTTGTTTTTTCCTACTGTACCTTCTGTTTTTCCTACTGTATCTTCTGTTTTATTCCTACTGTATCTTCTGTTTTTTCCTACTGTATCTTCTTTTTTTCCTACTGTATCTTCTGTTTATTCCTACTGTATCTTCTGTTTTTTCCTACTGTATCTTCTGTTTTTCCTACTGTATCTTCTGTTTTTTCCTACTGTATCTTCTGTTTTATTCCTACTGTATCTTCTGTTTATTCCTACTGTATCTTCTGTTTTTTCCTACTGTATCTTCTGTTTTTTCCTACTGTATCTTTTGTTTTTCCTACTGTATCTACTGTTTTATTCCTACTGTATCTTCTGTTTTTTCCCTACTGTATCTTCTGTTTTTTCCCTACTGTATCTTCTGTTTTTTCCTACTGTATCTTCTGTTTTATTCCTACTGTATCTTCTGTTTTTTCCTACCGTATCTTCTGTTTTTTCCAACCTATCTTCTGTGTTATTCCTACTGTATCTTCTGTTTTTTCCTACTGTATCTTCTGTTTTTTCCTACTGTATCTTCTGTTTTTCCTACTGTATCTTCTGTTTTTTCCTACTGTATCTTCTGTTTTTTCCTACTGTATCTTCTGTTTTTTCCTACTGTATCTTCTGTTTTTCCTACTGTATCTACTGTTTTTCCTACTGTATCTTCTGTTTTTTCCTACTGTATCTTCTGTTTTTCCTACTGTATCTTCCGTTTTTCCTACTGTATCTTCTGTTTTTTCCTACTGTATCTTCTGTTTTTTCCTACTGTATCTTCTGTTTTTTCCTACTGTATCTTCTGTTTTTTCCTACTGTATCTTCTGTTTTTTCCTACTGTATCTTCTGTTTTTACCTACTGTATCTTCTGATTTTTCCTACTGTATCTTGTTTTTTCCTACTGTATCTTCTGTTTTTTCCAACTGTATCTTCTGTTTTTTCCTACTGTATCTTCTGTTTTTTCCTACTGTATCTTCTGTTTTTTCCTACTGTATCTTCTGTTTTTTCCTACTGTATCTTCTGTTTTTTCCTACTGTATCTTCTGTTTTTTCCTACTGTATCTTCTGATTTTTCCTACTGTATCTTCTGATTTTTCCAACTGTATCTTGTTTTTTCCTACTGTATCTTCTGTTTTTTTTTTTAACTCATCCAAGCTTTTATTTTCCTCTACATTATCCTTATATTTTTTTTACACATCCTTATTTCCTGTCTTTATTACGTCAGCTTCATCTCTGCATTTGTTGCTTTAAACTTTCATTACTTTTATTTCGTATTTCAAGGTTCCGTGGAGACTGAAAGTCGCAATACCGTCTTCGGAACAATTCGCTCAGGAAAGGAACTTTCATCACAACGTTTCTCTTCGTGCTGCTCCATTGTCAGGTGGCGTATGTTGTGACCCAGGTGGTTCGGAAGGACCGAAACGTCGTCATAAAATTACTCTAGTGCGTTTTTTTTTTTTTTTTTTTGGTGAATTCAGATTATTGATAGTACATAATATTTCTACACAGCCTTCCTGCCTGGTCACAGAGCGGGTCGCGGGGGCGTTGACCCCCGGAACCCTCTCCAGGTATACTCCAGGTATACCTCATTTTCCAGTTGAAGGTAGATTTAGCGACAATGGGTTGGATAAAGAGGACACATGCGCGTCTAATGTGATACTTTATTGTGGCAGCCATGTGGAAAAAGTCACTTATGTACACTTCAGGACATTTATTAAATGTCCTGAAGTGTACATAAGTGCCTTTTTCCACACCTTGTCGTTATCACCACAACATTTCTCATTTGTTATGCCAATACCGAGCTCCTGGAGAGCGAAACGTTGCCGCAACGCAGTGTCGCATTAGTTGTATATGTGATCCGTGATGTAAACAGTGACTTTCTTGACTGTCTTGCGCTGTTCTCATGCGTATACTTATTACCCAAGTAATTTCTCAGAGTAAATGTTTACTTTCTGTAGCGTTCAAAACCATCTATCTATTTTTTTCCACGATGTGATGTTCATGGCTCGTTCACCATAGCTTATCAAGTTAGTGTGTGTGTGTGTGTACTCACCTAGTTGTGGTTGCAGGGGTCGAGTCATAGCTCCTGGCCCCGCCTCTTCACTGGCCGCTACTGGGTCACGCTCCCTGCTCCATGAGCTTTATCATACCTCTCCTTAAAGCTATGTATGGAACCTGCCTCCACTACATCGCTTCCCAAGCTATTCCACTTCCTGACCACTCTGTGACTGAAGAAATACTTCCTAACATCCCTGTGATTCATCTGAGTCTTCAACTTTCAACTGTGTCCCCTTGTTGCTCTGTCCCATCTCTGGAACATTCTGTCTCTGTCCACTTGTCAATTCCTCTCAGTATCTTATATGTTGTTATCATGTCCCCCCTATCTCTCCTGTCCTCCAGTGTCAGGAGGTCGATTTCCCTTAATCTCTCCTCGTAGGACATACCCCTTAGCTCCGGGACAAGTGTTTTTGCAAACCTTTGCACTTTCTCTAGCTTCTTCACGTGCTTGACTAAGTGTGGGTTCCAAAGTGGTGCTGCATACTCCAGTATGGGCCTAACGTACACAGTGTACAGGGTCCTGAACGATTCTTTATTAAGATGTCGGAATGCTGTTCTTAGGTTTGCTAGGCGCCCGTATGCTGCAGCAGTTATTTGGTTGATGTGCGCCTCAGGAGATGTGCCCGGTGTTATACTCACCCCAAGATCTTTGTGTATGTGTGTGTGTGTGTGTGTGTGTGTGTGTGTACTAACGCACACACACACACACCATCTCACTGGCCTTTTATAGTTGATCAGATAACGCAGACTTTTCATAGTAGTTAACGATGGCTTTCACCCAAACAGCCAGCCAACCAGCCAGCCAGAAAACTTGCGTGCCAACTAGCCATCTATTTAACCTATCAGACCGACAAATCAGCCAGTCAGACAGCTAGCAATCTACCAAGCCGTGATCGACTAGGAACTCAACCAGGACCACAACCTGGAAGACAACCAATCAGGAAGACAATCAACCAGTCAGGTAGACAATCAACCAGTCAGGTAGACAATCAACCAGTCAGGTAGACAGCTGGAAAGCCAGACCTTAAAACAATCAGTTTTCCATCTAACACTATCATCACTAATTTTCAAGAGCCCTTACCACCCACCACCACAATAACCACCACTATAATCACCACCACTATAACCATCACCACTATAACCACCACCACAATAACCACCACTATAACCACCACCACTATAACCATCACTACTATAACTACCACCACAATAACCACCACCACTATAACTACCACCACTATAACCAACGCAACTATAACCACCACCACTATAACCACCACCATTATAACAACAACCACAATAAAAACCACCAACACTAACCACCACCACAATAATCACCATAACCACCACTACTATAACCACCACCAGAATAACCACCAACACTATAACCACCACCACAATAATCACCATAATAACCACCACCACTATAACCGTCACCTCTATAACCACTACTACTATCACTATTACCACTATAACCACCACCACTATAACCGTCACCTCTATAACCACTACTACTATCACTATTACCACTATAACCACCACCACTATAACACCTACTACCATCACCATTATAACCACCACCACTATAACAAATACCACCATCACCACTTTAACCACGACCACTATAATCACTGCTACCATCACCATCACCACATAAACACCACCATAACCACCACCATAACCACTACCACTAATTCCAGTACCACCATCTCCACTACCACTGTCACCACTATAAAACTTCCACCATCAACACTACTAGCACTATAACCACTACCACCATCACCACTACCATTATCACCATCACCACTACCACTATAACCACTACCACTATAACCGCTATCACCATCACTACAACTATAACCACTGCCACTATATTCACTGTTACAGAATGACACGATATCTATTAGTAATAGACATCTCCAGTGAACACTAGAAAGGATATCCCTTCTAGCATCCAACCTGTTACTGGGCTTTTGCAACAAAGTCAGTATCCTGGTCCAGTTATCCGATATATTCAATAGTCTCCCGGAGGATTACAACTGGTAGGGTACTAACCAAAGCATAAAATTTAATATGTTTATTAACAAAGTTAGTGTCTAGGGTTTCAAAGTAAATAAATGTACATATGATCAGGATGTTCATTAAGCAATGAATTAGGAGGTTAATTAGGAGGTTAGCTCCTACACTGCTCTTATATACCATAAGGCTGTGCTGAGGGCACATATATCCAAATGACTCTAAAGTACCATCAGGTACAATGTCAGTAATTACAATAATACAGTTATATGCAAATATGAATATATGTGTGTATGAGTGAGCTCCAGGTAACTCTAAGACTCGACTCAACTAGTGTCCGACTGAACTTCTCATAAGCTAGCTCTTCTAACAAACTGACAATCAGAACAGCTTGATTGACCAGTAAAATGACCAATTCGCAGAACAGCAATATAACAAGCAACAGCAACACAGCGTCAGGAACAAGGAGATAGAAAATCGACCCTAACTGGGGACCATCAATAGATCCTCCAAAACAGTCACAAAACTCCCTTTCTACAATCACAGACTGTGACGGTGCACATATGCCTTATCGAATTAGGTCAGGAGCTGTAGCTAGAGAGTGTCAATGTGACACACAACCCAGAAAAACGTCGAAAATCACTGTCTAGTCTATCCTCTGTGAACAGAGTTACACAGAGTCCTGAGAAGTATGTTTCGTCTCACCACCGAACACATACATACTCTACCCAAGCAGAGTCTAAATGGCGAGAAAACAAGTAGAGACTGGAGAGAGGTGTTGACGCAACGATGTCCAGCTGCGTAGTGCTCTCGAGGAAGGAGCAGCAGCCACCCACCTCAGGTGGAATCACTTGACTCCTCCCAGCAACTACGCCGGCAGTATAACAAGCGAAATATCATAAGCGGTAGTTTGCCAGCTCCAAGGCAGCTACTACAAACATGAGCACAATATATAATGTTACATCCTACCTATTACAAAAGCTAAGTCAAATAATGTCAAATATAAGTCCAATAATAATATAAAGCACGATATTAACAATTTAGCTATTATCGAGAATATCAGCAATATAAAATTATAGAAAATGGAAAATATACATTATAAATTTATATATATACATTGGGGCCCATTCTGGGGTCGCAATATTCACTATCTCCATCCCCAATACCACTATAACCACTATCACTATCACTACCACTATAACCACTATCTCCATCATTACTACCACCGTCACCACTACCACTATAACCACTACCACCATCACCAATACCACTATAACCACTACCACCATGACCACTATCATCATCACCACTACCACTATAACCACTTCCACTATCAGCACTACAACTATCACCAGGAATACTTTCATACTATCACCACCACCCCTCTAACCACCACTACCACCACCACCATCACCACCACCATCAATACCACGATACCTACCACCATTACCCCCACCACCACCCACCACCACCACCCACACCACCCACCACCCCCACCACCCACTACCACCACCAACCACCCCCACCACCCACCACCACCACCACCAGCACTACCGGTTCTAACAAGCCTGATAATTGCATCACTGTTATATCATAATATAGACACGTAATTCCAGTGAACATTACACAATGATTTCCGCTGTGAGATCACACACGTTAAGTCCTAACAAGTAACTATGAGACGCAAGAGAGATCGTGTAGGCTTTCATGGCTCCTGCCAGTCATACCACTAGTTATCCTGGTATCATACCCTAGTGTCATCCAAGCTGTCATTCAGACAGCCGGTCGGCTGTAAATGCAGACCAGACAGCCAGAGTACCAGGCAACAAACAGATCACTTTATAAGCCGGCAAGAGAGCTATGTAGCTAGGTAGTCAGCTATGCAAGCAACCTGTTGCCTAAACAGCCAACCTGCATGGCAGCCAGCCTGCCAGCCTACAAGTCAGCCAGCCAGGCGGCCTGCTTACCAGCCAGCCAACTTGCCAGTCATGGAGTCAAGCAGCCAGACGAGCAAGTAGTAACCTGGTGAATCAGGTTAAGCGTCTTCCCTAACCAGTTGTTGTAACTAAAAAAGAAGTCGATTCCCTTCCAAATGTCAGGAGCCACCTCCTATATTTATATTATTTACTAAAATATATATATATATATATATATATATATATATACAAAACAATAACAGACAGGGGATCTTAGATATAAGTATGAATGGTTATGTCACGGAACTAACGTGGAACGTGAATCACCCCATAATATCTGACGTGACACCGGTCATGTCACGGAAATAACGTGACTTTCCGATTTACAGCTTATTGACTCATAGACGGCTACAGGAAAAACCAGAAGGAGGATCGAGCCTTCAACAGGCATGTTTGAGTTACACTGGAATCGAAGCGAATGGCATTTGGCGTTCAGGAAAACTGGCACTTAATCTCGACAGAGTTTTGGAGGTTGCAGGTGCAGTGTCTGTGCGTGCAGTGCCTGCGAGTGCAGTGCCTGCGAGTGTAGTGCCTGTATTACAACCTCAGGTTCAATGGCCTGTTAACCTGAGTGTAAAAGGGAGCTTTGAGCAAAGAAACACAGTAGAAAATGCTTTGAATTTGTATTTCCTTCACCAATCAGTTAGATTAATATATAAGACTTTTGTCTTTTCCTTCACCAAGTAAATAGAAAAGGGCTTTTTACACATATGTACACTATATACAAAGGAGTAGTATTTAGTGCACGCCACAGTTGTCTAGGCTAAACAGCAGCCAAAAAACAGACAACTTTCCACAACCAGCTGTGTGCAGGAATTCCAATGACAAACTGCGAGTGGTATCCACGTCACCTTTGTCATTGTTAAACTCGCATTTTAATTGGCTGAACCGAGTCGTTGATTTGATGATGGGGCCCCATCGCCAAACCCTTAACGATGGTTCGCTGGTTGGAAGGGAGCCTATGTGGGTGTGTTTAACATGCTCCGAATCAAGATTACATACTCTTTGCATGCAACAGCCTGCGAGTGCAGTGCCTGCGAGTGCAGTGCCTGCGAGTGCAGTGCCTGCGAGTGCAGTGCCTGCGAGTGCAGTGCCTGCGAGTGCAGTGCCTGCGAGTGCAGTGCCTGCGCTTCACAAGCTGGGCGGACAGGGGATGGGGGTGGGGGGTTCGGGCGAGCCTTCATTTGATCCGAATTAGTTTTTTCTTCTCTCCTTCCCCTGATTCTGAAAACTGTTCTCTCTCTCTCTCTCTCTCTCTCTCTCTCTCTCTCTCTCTCTCTCTCTCTCTCTCTCTCTCTCTCTCTCTCCCACCTAAGATCCGGCTGGGGTCACCCTGATATCACATTAGTAATTATAGCCAGGTAATCCCCAGGTGACTCTTAATTCCAACAGGCCAATTTTTTCCCTTGTCGGTACTGCCATGGTATCGGGGGGGGGGATGTAAGGAGGGATGGTATCTGGCACGTAGATAGGGGGGGTTGGGGGAGGGGTGATGTCAAAGGTCTAGGACGGGAGAGGAGGAGGAGGGGAAGGAGGAGGGAGGGGAGTAGCTAAGGAAGGGGGTGTGGCAATAGTGTCTTAGTAAGTCAGCGCTGAGGACGGTAATTGCGGTCTTGGCGAAGCGGCCTTATCACTGTTCCTGTGTTGAGGCCCGCACCATCGCCGCCGCCGCCGCGGTACGGATCCGCTATTGTGACTGTGGCCTTCACGAGGGTCGACTTTGCGGTCTTGGACCGCCGCAGCCTCGCTCTCTCTCTCTCTCTCTCACTCTCTCTTTCTCTCTTTCCCTTATGCTGGTCTTTACTAATAATATCTGTTCTCTGTCGGGGAAGCCTGGCGGACCAGAGAAGCGTGCATCTTTCGCTTTAGCGCACAGTGGATCGAACCTCATCCACTAGAGCTGGTTGATCGGCTAAACCAGGCTCGACAAAGCTCCTGGAGAGCGAAACGTAGCAGCGATATGTCTCATTAGTGTCAGTTTTATCTAACAACAGTCTAATTGAACAGGCAATCAATAGAGAAAGAAGAATGGCTAAAGTAAGGCAAAGGTAGAAATCCCAAATAATAATAATAATAATAATAATAATAATAATAATAATAATAATAATTATTTCTACAAGTACATGTACAAGGTATACAGACCATACCTGTACATCAATGACATACTATATAGAAAGCCCCTTGTTATACAGAGCATTTCGGGCAAATTTGGTAAATTTTGTCCCCAGGATGCGATCCACACCAGTCGACTAACACCCAGTTACCTATTTTACTGCTAGGAGAACAGGGACAGTAGGTGTCTTAAGGATACACTTCCTAATGTTTCCACCCGTACCGGGGATCGAACCACGGACCTCAATGTGTGAGCTAAATGCACTAGCAATCGATACTATTTCCACGTAAAAACAAGATAATATAACAACAACACCAATAATAATAATAATAATAATAATAATAATAATAATAATTTTAATAATAATTATAATAATCAATATAATTTCTGCCTCATCTAGGCCTCAAAGAAACAAAAAGCAGTCTAGCTTTTTCATTTATAGTTATAGGCCGAGTTAACAGAATACATAAATAAAAGAGGCTGGGAAGTTATATCTAGCAGCGTGGGACACATGACTGTGTCCTACAGCGAGGATATCACCACGCTGAAGGAGGGTATGAAGACGTGGTGCACCAGCGAGTGATGGACGCTCAGCTACAAGACGTGGTGCACCAACGAGTGATGGACGCTCAGCTACAAGACGTGGTGCACCAGCGAGTGATGGACGCTCAGCTACAAGACGTGGTGCACCAACGAGTGATGGACGCTCAGCTACAAGACGTGGTGCACCAGCGAGTGATGGACGCTCAGCTACAAGACGTGGTGCACCAGCGAGTGATGGACGCTCAGCTACAAGACGTGGTGCACCAGCGAGTGATGGACGCTCAGCTACACATTACTAAGACTCACAAGGGAGACATTTTTAACTTAAGCGAACACCAGCTCCTTCCCCTTCCTTGAACGGGAGTACTGAAGCGTTCTTAGTCGTTCAGAGAGCTGTATCACCCATACGGGCTTAGTGCGTGTTCTTAAAATAATAATAATAATAATTATAATAATAATAATAGTAATATAATAATTTAATATAATAATTATAATAATAATTTAATAATAATAATATTAATAATAATGATAATTTAATAATAATAATAATAATAATAATTTATTTATTAAATTATAATATTATTATAATAACATTACTACTACTACTACTAATAATAATAATAAGGAAGGGGATAGGAAGGTTATAATGATAGGTCGAGAGTAAAGACAAGAAGTATATACTCAAGAAGACAAGAATAAACACTGCAGTAGGCCTACTGGCTCATGCTAGGCAAGTCCAGTTCACACCCACCTTTACCCAGTCATTCACCTGCTGCTGTCCAACCTGTTCTTAAAAGCTTCCTGAGGTTCTCTCCTCAATGACAGACTCGGAGGTCCCTTCCACTCGCTGAGGGCCGTGTCTTTGAACCAGTACTTTAGGGCAAGCATGCAGTTCAGTCGATTTTTTTTCCCAACTGTCTCTATCTGGTACGATCTCTTTTACCGAGTCAGTCAGGTTGGGCAGCAGTAGCAGCTGGTGCTGGTGGCCGGTGCAGTGGTCTCTGTCTACCCACCTGGAGGGTGTTCCGGGGGTCAATGCCCCCGAGGCCCAGTCCTTGACCAGGCCT
>WNWK01035933.1:12500-19472 GCA_009830355.1 Cherax destructor | reverse complement strand
AATATAACACCACACAAAATAACACAATATATCACCACACAATATATCACCACACAATATAACCACACAATATAACACCACACAATATAACACCACACAATATAACACCACACAATATAACACCACACAATATAACACCACACAATATAACACCACACAAAATAACACCACACAATATAACACCACACAATATAACACCACACAATATAACACCACACAATATAACACCACACAAAATAACACAATATATCACCACACAATATAACAGTATAACACCAGACAATATAAAGATGCTGCATCACAACATAATACACAGTATACATATAATATATATAATATATATATATATATATATATATATATATATATATATATATATATATATATATATATATATATATATATATCATATATATATATAATATTCCCTGATAGGATGGCACATACTGAGCAGCAGCGGGACCAGTATATTGTTGTGAATAGTTCACTACTGATAGTTGACGACTGTCTCAAGGTGGTAACTGTAGCTCGGTCGAAGGTACTAGCTAGTACCTGTGAATGGTCAGTGGTCAGGACAGTACCTGGTGACAGGTACAGCACTGTGATAGTCACCCTGACACAGGTCACTGGTCAGGACAGTACCTGGTGACAGGTACAGCAATGTGGTAGTCACCCTGACACAGGTCACTGGTCAGGACAGTACCTGGTGACAGGTACAGCACTGTGGTAGTCACTCTGGCACAGGTCACTGGTCAGGATAGTACCAAGTGACAGGTACAGGACTGGTAGTCACTCTGGCACAGGTCACTGGTCAGGATAGTACCTGGTGACAGGTACAGGACTGGTAGTCACTCTGGCACAGGTCGTGGTTGTGGGATAAAATCACCTTCAGGGCCCCTAAAGCAACGTTAGTCCACATTGTTTACAAACTTCAGGGGCCCTAATCCCTGAGGGGCCCATGAAGTATCTTTTGTCCACATTGTTTAAAAATTTGGGGTCTTCTGAATGAGGAGGGGCCCTCATTCGGAAGACCCCAAGCTTGAACTGTTATGAGGGTCCCTCTGGGATTAGGGCCCCAAAAATGTAGGTCTGACAGCTTGTTGCTTCGTTACTTAGGGAGAGAACTGTAAAGATCTCTCTCTTTTCTCTCTCTCTCTCTCTCTCTCTCTCTCTCTCTCTCTCTCTCTCTCTCTCTCTCTCTCTCTCTCTCTCTCTCTCTCTCAGAGACTGTGACTCGACCCCCCCAGCTGGGAGCCTAAATGAGTACAATTTGTGTCAAACACTGGTTCCCCTTCCCTCCCTTCCCTCCCTTCCCTCCCTTCCCTCCTTCCCTCTCCCTCCCTTCCCTCCCCTTCCCTCCCTTCCTTACCCTCCTTTCCCCTACCCTCCCTTCTTCTACCCTCCCTTCCTCTAACTGCCTACCCCTCCCTCCCCTACCCTCCCTTCCTCTACCTTCTTTCGCCTCCCTACCCTCCCCTGCCTTCCTCTCCTGTACTCTTTCTTCCCCTCCCTACCCTCCCTATCTCCCTCCCCTCCTCTCACCTACCTCCCTTCCTCCCTCCCTAATTACCTACCCTCCATACCCTCCCTCCTGCCAACCTTCCCCCTTGCCTTCGTCAACTCACCTCCCCTCTCCCCTTCCTCCTTGCGTTCTCCCCTTCCCCTCCCCTCCCCGGGAACAAAATATAAAAAAAGAGGGGGAGGCAGAAGAGAGTTTTGATAGTCATAAAAAGTGTTGTTTGTTTGTGGTGCGTGAGAGTGCAAGAGGAGTCGAGCATCACTGGTGGCTGTGTCTGGTGATAACGTAGCCCAGGATGCTACCTGTACCTCCCCTGCCCTCCTACCCAGAGAGTGCAAGAGGAGTCCAGCATCACTGGTGGCTGTGTCTGGTGATAACGTAGCCCACGATGCTACCTGTACCTCCCCTACCCTCCTACCCAGAGAGTGCAAGAGGAGTCCAGCATCACTGGTGGCTGTGTCTGGTGATAACGTAGCCCAGGATGCTACCTGTACCTCCCTACCCTCCTACCCAGAGAGTGCAAGATGAGTCCAGCATCACTGGTGGTGTGTCTGGTGATAACGTAGCCCAGGATGCTACCTGTACCTCCCTACCCTCCTACCCAGAGAGTGCAAGATGAGTCCAGCATCACTGGTGGCTGTGTCTGGTGATAACGTAGCCCAGGATGCTACCTGTACCTCCCCTACCCTCCTACCCAGAGAGTGCAAGATGAGTCCAGCATCACTGGTGGTGTGTCTGGTGATAACGTAGCCCAGGATGCTACCTGTACCTCCCTACCCTCCTACCCAGAGAGTGCAAGATGAGTCCAGCATCACTGGTGGCTGTGTCTGGTGATAACGTAGCCCAGGATGCTACCTGTACCTCCCTACCCTCCTACCCAGAGAGTGCAAGATGAGTCCAGCATCACTGGTGGCTGTGTCTGGTGATAACGTAGCCCAGGATGCTACCTGTACCTCCCCTACCCTCCTACCCAGAGAGTGCAAGATGAGGCCAGCATCACTGGTGGTGTGTCTGGTGATAACGTAGCCCAGGATGCTACCTGTACCTCCCTACCCTCCTACCCAGAGAGTGCAAGAGAGTCCAGCATCACTGGTGGCTGTGTCTGGTGATAACGTAGCCCAGGATGCTACCCGTACCTCCCCTACCCTCCTACCCAGAGAGTGCAAGATGAGTCCAGCATCACTGGTGGCTGTGTCTGGTGATAACGTAGCCCAGGATGCTACCTGTACCTCCCCTACCCTCCTACCCAGAGAGTGCAAGATGAGTCCAGCATCACTGGTGGCTGTGTCTGGTGATAACGTAGCCCAGGATGCTACCTGTACCTCCCTACCCTCCTACCCAGAGAGTGCAAGATGAGTCCAGCATCACTGGTGGCTGTGTCTGGTGATAACGTAGCCCAGGATGCTACCTGTACCTCCCCTACCCTCCTACCCAGAGAGTGCAAGATGAGTCCAGCATCACTGGTGGCTGTGTCTGGTGATAACGTAGCCCAGGATGCTACCTGTACCTCCCCTACCCTCCTACCCAGAGAGTGCAAGATGAGTCCAGCATCACTGGTGGCTGTGTCTGGTGATAACGTAGCCCAGGATGCTACCTGTACCTCCCCTACCCTCCTACCCAGAGAGTGCAAGATGAGGCCAGCATCACTGGTGGTGTGTCTGGTGATAACGTAGCCCAGGATGCTACCTGTACCTCCCCTACCCTCCTACCCAGAGAGTGCAAGAGGAGTCCAGCATCACTGGTGGCTGTGTCTGGTGATAACGTAGCCCAGGATGCTACCCGTACCTCCCCTACCCTCCTACCCAGAGAGTGCAAGAGGAGTCCAGCATCACTGGTGGCTGTGTCTGGTGATAACGTAGCCCAGGATGCTACCTGTACCTCCCCTGCCCTCCTACCCAGAGAGTGCAAGATGAGTCCAGCATCACTGGTGGCTGTGTCTGGTGATAACGTAGAACAGGATGCTACCTGTACCTCCCTACCCTCCTACCCAGAGAGTGCAAGATGAGTCCAGCATCACTGGTGGCTGTGTCTGGTGATAACGTAGCCCAGGATGCTACCTGTACCTCCCCTACCCTCCTACCCAGAGAGTGCAAGAGGAGTCCAGCATCACTGGTGGCTGTGTCTGGTGATAACGTAGCCCAGGATGCTACCCGTACCTCCCCTACCCTCCTACCCAGAGAGTGCAAGATGAGTCCAGCATCACTGGTGGCTGTGTCTGGTGATAACGTAGCCCAGGATGCTACCTGTACCTCCCTACCCTCCTACCCAGAGAGTGCAAGATGAGTCCAGCATCACTGGTGGCTGTGTCTGGTGATAACGTAGCCCAGGATGCTACCTGTACCTCCCCTACCCTCCTACCCAGAGAGTGCAAGATGAGTCCAGCATCACTGGTGGCTGTGTCTGGTGATAACGTAGCCCAGGATGCTACCTGTACCTCCCCTACCCTCCTACCCAGAGAGTGCAAGATGAGTCCAGCATCACTGGTGGCTGTGTAGGTGATAACGTAGCCCAGGATGCTACCTGTACCTCCACTACCCTCCTACCCAGAGAGTGCAAGATGAGTCCAGCATCACTGGTGGCTGTGTCTGGTGATAACGTAGCTCAGGATGCTACCTGTACCTCCCTACCCTCCTACCCAGAGAGTGCAAGATGAGTCCAGCATCACTGGTGGCTGTGTCTGGTGATAACGTAGCCCAGGATGCTACCTGTACTCTCCCTACCCTCCTACCCAGAGAGTGCAAGATGAGTCCAGCATCACTGGTGGCTGTGTCTGGTGATAACGTAGCCCAGGATGCTACCTGTACCTCCCCTACCCTCCTACCCAGAGAGTGCAAGATGAGTCCAGCATCACTGGTGGCTGTGTCTGGTGATAACGTAGCCCAGGATGCTACCTGTACCTCCCTACCCTCCTACCCAGAGAGTGCAAGATGAGTTCAGCATCACTGGTGGCTGTGTCTGGTGATAACGTAGCCCAGGATGCTACCTGTACCTCCCCTACCCTCCTACCCAGAGAGTGCAAGATGAGTCCAGCATCACTGGTGGTGTGTCTGGTGATAACGTAGCCCAGGATGCTACCCGTACCTCCCCTACCCTCCTACCCTTCCTACCATCAACCCCCCTGCCACCACCTAGACTCTTCCCTACCCTGGCGCCAGCACCACTTCCCTGGCACCTCCTACCACCCTCCTGGCTCCATCTACATCTCCTACCCTGGCACCTCCTACGCTTCTACCCTCAATCCCCCTCCCTAGCATTTCCTAAAATTCTAGCACCCCCTACCACCCTCTTGCCCCTCCCCTTACGCCTCCTACCCTTCCCTTGGCACCAATACATTTCCCAGGAACTCCCTACCCTCTGCAACCCCTCCCGTGGCACCTCTACCCTTCTATCCCTTTCCATCTCTCCCTCCCTCCATCCCCTGCCCCCAAGGTTCCACATCCCAGAGATTCATCTCTGGGGGATGTTAGCACCCCTCTCCCTCCATCCCCTGTCCCCCAGGCTTCCACACCCCAGAGATTCATCTGTAGGGGATGTGGCACCCCTCTCCCTCCATTCCTTGCCCCCCAAGGCTTCCACACCCCAGAGATTCATCTCCTGGGGGATGCTGGCACCCCTCTCCCTCCATTCCCTGCCCCCAGGCTTCCACACCCCAGAGATTCATCTCCTGGGGGATGCTCTGCATCCCTATCCCTCCATTCCCTGCCCCCCAGGCTTCCGTACCACCGAGATTCACCTCCTGGGGGATGCTGGCCCCCCTCTCCCTGCCTCCCCAGCTGCCACCCCTATTTAAGCTTCTATGGTTCTAGGATTATACTTGAGGTTCCAGGGTTCCATTTGTGGCTCTATGGTTCTATACCACGTTCTGAGGGTTCATCTGAGATTCTATGGCTTTATGTCAGGTTTTATGGTTCTATTTGAGATTCTATCTAGGGTTCAATGTTTCTGTCTAAGGTTCTATCTAATGTTCTGTGGCTAAGGTTCTATAACTCTATCTCAGGTTCTATGGTTCTATCTGTCACTGTGCACCTGGCAGTAAGTAGGTACATTGGTGTTAGTTACCTTACACCTGCTGTCACTGTGCATCTAGCAGTAAGTAGGTACCTTGGTGTTAGTTACCTTACACCTGCTGTCACTGAGCACCTGGCAGTAAGTAGGTACCTTGGTGTTAGTTACCTTACACCTGCTGTCACTGTGCACCTTACAGTAAGTAGGTACCTTGGTGTTAGTTACCTTACACCTGCTGTCACTGTGCATCTAGCAGTAAGTAGGTACCTTGGTGTTAGTTACCTTACACCTGCTGTCACTGTGCACCTGGCAGTAGATCATTACAGGTAGGGGGCAAGACGCCTAGGGGGAGGGGGAATCCCCTCCCAAACCAACAAGGTTACGGAGGGGGTTGAAATCCTCGTTAAACCCGCACAGGTCAGCGGACGCCAGAGATCAGATAGACTTTAAACCTCCACCGCGCCCACCACGCCCACTCCACCCATCCCACCCCACCCCAACACCCTTCCCCCACAACTCACACAACACACGGGTGGAGGATTTAGGTAGTGGGTGATGGTGGGTGACCCACTGAAGTGTGTGAATGTAGGGGAAGGGGGAGGGGAGAGGGATGGTGACAGGTGTTGGTTGCATGACCTATTTCTATTTAAAACCTATTTCTAGGATTAAGGGATTTACTAAGACCTATTTCTAGGATTGAGGGATTTATCAAGACCCATTTCTAGGATTAAGAGATTTACTAAAACCCATTTCTAAGATTGTGGGATTTATCAAGACCCATTTCTAGGATTAAGGGATTTACTAACACCATTTCTAGGATTGAGGGATTTATCAAGACCCATTTCTAGGATTAAGAGATTTACTAAAACCCATTTCTAAGATTGTGGGATTTATCAAGACCCATTTCTAGGATTAAGGGATTTACTAAGACCATTTCTAGGATTAAGGGATTTATTAAAACACATTTATATGATTAAGGGATTTAAGACCCATTTCTAGGATTAAGGGATTGTTTAAACCCATTTCTATTAATAAGGGATTTATTAACACCCAACTCTAGGATTTGGGGATTTATTAACACCCAGACATTTTTTGACCTCCATTTTGGTAAGGGGGATTTAATCCCTCCCACATGGACAGGAAAGCGGAGGGATTTAAATCTGGATTATTATTCTCCACACAGTTATCGGTCTCCACCCTTCACACCCCTTTTATTCTCCCTGTTTCTGTGTTCCCATTTATTCCCGCATTGTCTTCCCTCTCTCTCTCTCATTTTTAAGGGGATTTTTATTTTGCTCTGTAAAGCGAGAGTTGGGGCGACTTTTCCATTGTTTCTCCTCTGCTTTATCACATTTTCTCTCCCCTTCTTTTATTCTTCATCCTTTCTACTGTGTGTGTATATATATATATATATATATATATATATATATATATATATATATATATAT
>WNWK01035933.1:0-7500 GCA_009830355.1 Cherax destructor | reverse complement strand
GTAACGAGCATTCCGTAAATAACGCAGATTTTTTTTCCCTCTGACGAGCCACGCACGGGGGAAAAATCTTGAATAGAACTGCTGAGAAATAATTATGTAAACTAAAACAAATGCGGCTGTTTTTTTCATCTCATCTTCAAGCTTTTGTTTTGATTATATGTTATACTTTTTTCTATTAAGTAAAATTGGATAGAACAGCAGCGTGCTGCTAAATTTAATATATATAGTTTATATTGCTAAACTATTCTATGTAATATAATAATAATAATAATAATAATAATAATAATAATAATAATAATAATAATAATAATAATAATAATAATAATAATAATAATAATAATAATAATAATGTTTATTTCTACCAGTACATGATACAACTTATACAGACCATAGCTGACACTAATGACATACTATATAGAAAGTTCCCAGGATGCCTCCCACACCAGTCACCTAACACCCAGGTACCTACTTACTGCTAGATGAACAGTGACAGCAGGTGTAAGGTAACTAACACCCAGGTACCTACTTACTGCTTGATGAACAGTGACAGCAGGTGTAAGGTAACTAACACCCAGGTACCTACTTACTGCTAGGTGAACAGTGACAGCAGGTGTAAGGTAACTAACACCCAGGTACCTACTTACTGCTAGGTGAACAGTGACAGCAAGTGTAAGGTGACTAACACCCAGGTACCTATGGGGTTCTCCACCATCAGGGGTTCTTCCCCACCAACAGGGGTTCTTCCCCACCAACAGGGGTTCTTCCCCACCAACAGGGGTTCTTACCCACCAACAGGGGTTCTTACCCACCAAGAGGGGTTCTTCTCCACCATCAGGGGTTCTTCCCCAATAACAGGGGTTCTTACCCACCAACAGGGGTTCTTACCCACCAAGAGGGGTTCTTCTCCACCATCAGGGGTTCTTACCCACCAACAGGGGTTCTTACCCACCAAGAGGGGTTCTTCACCACAAGGGGTTCTTCCCCACCAACAGGGGTTCTTCACCACAAGGGGTTCTTCCCCACCAACAGGGGTTCTTCCTACAAACAGGGGTTCTTTCCCACCAAGAGGGGTTCTTTCCCACCAAGAGGGGTTCTTCACCAACAGGGGTTCTTTCCCACCAAGAGGGGTTCTTCACCAACAGGGATTCTTCCCCATCAACAGGGGTTCTTCCCCCACCAACAGGGGCTCTTCCCTACCAACAGGGGTTCTTCACTAACAGGGGTTCTTCCCCACCAAGAGGGGTTCTTCAACACCAACAGGGGTTCTTACCTACCAACAGGGGGTTCTACTAACCAACAGGGGGTTCTTACCCACAAACAGGGGGTTCTTACCCACCAACAGGGGGTTCTTGCCCACTAACAGGGGGTTCTTACCCACCAACAGGGGTTCTTCGTTCCAAGAGGGGTTCTTCACCAACAGGGTTCTTCCCTAACAACAGGGGGTTCTTCCCCACCAACAGGGGTTCTTCCCCACAACAGGGGGATCTTCACCACCAACAGGGGTTCTTCCCCACCAACAGGGGTTCTTCCTACCAAAAGGGGTTCTTTCCCACCAAGAGGGGTTCTTCACCAACAGGGGTTTTCCCCACCAACAGGGGTTCTTCCCCACCAACAGGTGGTTATTCACCACCAACATGGGTTCTTCCCCACCAACAGGGGTTCTTCCCTACTAACAGGGGTTCTTCTCTACCAACAGGGGTTCTTCCCTCCAACAGGGGTTCTTCCCTCCAACAGGGGTTCTTCCCCACTCAGGCAAGTAATTAAATCACCTCATCAAGAACTACATTGATTCCTCCCACGTTAATTAAGATATGACTGACGCCCACACCTGTGACAGGTGTGGGCGTCGCCTGAGGCAAGTTCATTACCCGCCTGCATGACAGGTGTGTCCCACACCTGTCTCAGGCATTACAGGTGCATTACATACCTCTCTGAGGCATTACATGTGTTTTACACACCTGTCTGAGGCATTGCATGTGTCTTACACACCTGTCTGAGGCATTACATGTGCAGTACACACCTGTCTCAGGCATTACAGGTGCATTACACACCTGTCTCAGGCATTACAAGTGCAGTACACACCTGTCTGAGGCCTTACATATATATTACACCCCGGTCTCAGGCATTACAGGTGCATTGCACACCTGTCTGAGGCATTACATGTGCACTACACATCTGTCTCAGGCATGACAGGTGTTTTCCACACTTGTGTGTGTGTGTCCAAGTCGCCTACCAGCCTAAGCTACTGGCCCATGCTAGTCAGGTCCAAGTCACCTACCAGCCTAAGCTACTGGCCCATGCTAGTCAGGTCCAAGTCACCTACCAGCCTAAGCCACTGGCCCATGCTAGTCAGGTCCAAGTCACCTACACCCTAAGCTACTGGCCCATGCTAGTCAGGTCCAAGTCACCTACCAGCCTAAGCTACTGGCCCATGCTAGTCAGCTCCAAGTCACCTACCAGCCCAAGCTACTGACCCATGCTAGTCAGGTCCAAGTCACCTAGCTGCCTAAGCTACTGGCCCATGCTAGTCAGGTCCAAGTCACCTACCAGCCTAAGCTACTGGCCCATGCTAGTCAGGTCCAAGTCACCTACCATCCTAAGCTACTGACCCATGCTAGTCAGGTCCAAGTCACCTACCAGCCTAAGCTACTGGACCTTGCTAGTCAGGTCCAAGTCACATACCAGCCTAAGCTACTGGCACATGCTAGTCAGGTCCAAGTCACCTACCAGCTTAAGCTACTGGCCCATGCTAGTCAGGTCCAAGTCACCTACCAGCCTAAGCCACAGGCCCATGCTAGTCAGCTCCAAGTCACCTACACCCTAAGCTACTGGCCCATACTAGTCAGGTCCAAGTCACCTACCAGCCTAAACCACTGGCCCATGCTAGTCAGGTCCAAGTCACCTACAGCCTAAGCTACTGGCCCATGATAGTCATGTCCAAGTCACCTACCAGCCTAAGCTACTGGCCCATGCTTGTCAGCTCCAAGTCACCTACCAGCCCAAGCTACTGACCCATGCTAGTCAGGTCCAAGTCACCTAGCTGCCTAAGCTACTGGCCCATGCTAGTCAGGTCCAAGTCACCTACCAGCCTAAGCTACTGACCCATGCTAGTCAGATCCAAGTCACCTAACAGCCTAAGCTACTGGCCCATGCTAGTCAGGTCCAAGTCACCTACCAGCCTAAGCTACTGGCCCATGCTAGTCAGGTCCAAATCACCTACCACCCTAAGCTACTGACCCATGCTAGTCAGGTCCAAGTCACCTACCAGCCTAAGCTACTGGACCTTGCTAGTCAGGTCCAAGTCACATACCAGCCTAAGCTACTGGCCCATGCTAGTCAGGTTCAACTCACATCCACTCATACGAACATAAGAAAGGAGGAACACTGCAGCAGGCCTGTTAGCCCATACTAGGCAGGTCCTTCACAACTCATCCCACTAACAGAATATTTGATCAACCCAATTTTCGATGCTACCCAAGAAATAAGCTTTGACAATTCTACCCACTCATGCGCGAGTCCCACTCAAATCCAACCCCTCTCACTCATGAATTTATCCAACCTAAATTTGAAACTACCCAAGGTCATAGCTTCAATAACCCTACTAGGCAGACTGTTCCACTCATCAACTACCCTATTTCCAAACCAATACTTTCCTATATAAGAACATAAGAACATAAGAAAGGAGGAACACTGCAGCAGGCCTGTTGGCCCATACTAGGCAGGTCCTTCACAATCCATCCCACTAACAGAATAATTGCCCAACCTAATTTTCAATTCTACCCAAGAAATAAGCTTTGAAGATTCTATTAACTCAAGTGCGAGTCCCACTCAAATCCAACCCCTCTCACTCATGAATTTATCCAACCTAAATTTGAAACTACCCAAGGTCCTAGCTTCAATGACCCTACTAGGCAGACTGTTCCACTCATCAACTACCCTATTTCCAAACCAATATTTTCCTATATCCTTTCTAAATCTAAACTTATCCAATTTGAATCCATTATTGCGGGTTCTCTCTTGGAGAGATATCCTCAAGACCTTATTTATATCCCCCTTATTAATACCCATCTTCTAAACTTATCTAACTTGAATCCATTATTTATATCCCCCTTATTAATACCCATCTTCTAAACTTATCTAACTTGAATCCATTATTGCGGGTTCTCTCTTGGAGAGATATCCTCAAGACCTGATTTATATCCCCTTTGTTAATACCCATTTTCCACTTGTATACCTCGATCATGTCTCCCCTCATTCTACGTGTTACAAGTGAATGCAATTTAAGGGTCTTCAATCTTTCTTCGTAAGGAAGATTTCTAATGCTATGTATTAATTTAGTCATTCTACGTTAAAAAGGGAATAAGAAAATCTAAACGGGACTATGAAATTAAAGTTGCTAGGGATTCAAAAACTAACCCAAAAAGTTTTTTCCAGGTTTATAGAACAAAAGTTAGGGATAAGATAGGTCCCCTTAAAAATAACTTTGGGCATCTTACTGACAAGGAGAATGATATGTGCTCTATTTTTAATAATTATTTTCTCTCGGTTTTCACACAGGAAGACATTAATAATATCCCAGTAATTAATTTTTACAGAGGCCCAGAAGAAGATAAATTATGTAATATCACAGTCACTAGCGAAATGATTATGAAACAGCTGGACCGACTGAAACAAAATAAATCGCCTGGTCCTGATGAGCTTTTTGCAAGGGTTCTTAAGGAATGCAAAATGGAACTCTGTGAACCAATATCTAACATTTTTAATTTATCTCTTCAAACAGGTGTAGTGTCTGATATGTGGAAGATGGCTAATGTAATTCCTATTTTTAAAGCAGGGGACAAGTCACTACCGTCAAACTACCGCCCAATAAGCCTGACCTCAATTGTAGGCAAATTACTAGAGTCAATTATAGCTGATATTATTAGAAGCCATCTAGATAACCATAATTTGATTAATGATACCCAGCATGGATTCACGAGGGCCGTTCCTGCCTATCTAATTTATTAACCTTCTTCAGTAAAGCTTTTGAGGCTGTTGATCACGATAAAGAATTCGATATTGTTTATTTAGACTTTAGTAAGGCTTTTGATAGAGTACCGCACCAGAGACTGTTAAAGAAAGTGGCAGCTCATGGCATTGGGGGAAAAGTGCTGTCATGGCTCACCAATAGGAAGCAGAGAGTGTGCATAAATGGGGTTAAATCCGAATGGGGACTTGTAACAAGTGGTGTTCCACAGGGATCAGTCTTAGGCCCATTGTTATTTATAATATATATCAATGACCTTGATGAGGGAATTACTAGTGATATGAGCAAATTCGCCGACGACACGAAGATAGGTAGGATAATTGATTCAAACATAGATGTCATAGAACTTCAGGAAGATTTAGACAAACTTAATTCGTGGTCAGAAAAGTGGCAGATGCAGTTCAATGTAGATAAATGCAAGGTTCTGAAGCTCGGGAGTGTCCATAACCCAAGCACTTATAAGTTAAATAACGTAGAACTTAGCCATACAGATTGCGAGAAGGACTTGGGGGTGATGGTAAGCAGCAACCTTAAACCAAGACAGCAATGCCTAAGCGTACGTAATAAGGCAAATAGATTACTGGGATTTATATCAAGAAGTGTTAGCAACAGAAGTCCAGAGGTTATATTACAGCTTTATACATCATTAGTAAGGCCTCACCTAGATTACGCAGCTCAGTTCTGGTCTCCATATTACAGAATGGACATAAATTCGTTAGAAAACATTCATAAGAACATAAGAACATAAGAATGGAGGAACACTGCAGAAGGCCTACTGGCCCATACAAGGCAGGTCCTTATCAAAACCACTACCTAAGAATTTACTCCTGTACTCACGACACTAATCAAACCCAGCCCCTCCCACTCATATATTTGTCCAATCTCTTTTTAAAGCCACCCAAGGTCCTAGCCTCTATCACCCTACTCGGAAGATTGTTCCACGCATCTACAACTCTGTTCGAAAACCAGTACTTGCCTATGTCCTTTCTAAATCTAAATTTATCCAATTTAAATCCGTTATTTCTGGTTCTTACTTGGTTCGATATCCTCAGTATTTTATTAATATCTCCTTTGTTTATGCCCATCATCCACTTGTACACCTCGATGATATCTCCCCTCATTCTACGTCTCTCCAGAGAGTGGAGATTCAATGCTCTAAGTCTATCTTCATACGGGAGATTTCTTATACTGTAAATCATTTTAGTCATTCTTCTTTGTATGTTCTCCAATGAATCTATATCCATCCTGTAGTAAGGAGACCAAAACTGAGCTGCATAATCCAAATGAGGTCTCACTAGTGATGTATAGAGTTGTAAAATAACTTTTGGACTTCTGTTGCTTATACTTCTTGAAATAAATCCTAGTAATCTGTTAGCCTTATTGCGCACACTTAGGCACTGTTGTCTTGGCTTTAGATTTCTGCTTACCATGACTCCCAAGTCTTTTTCACATTCTGTATGATCAAGCTCAACTTCACCTAGTTTATAAATTCGAGGGATATTTTCATTACCAACGACTAGCACCTTACACTTGTCCACATTGAACTTCATCTGCCACTTTTCAGACCAAGACATTAATTTATCCAAATCCTCCTGGAGTTCATTGGTATCCTCCTCAGAATGAATTATACGGCCTATTTTTGTATCATCAGCAAATTTACTCATGTCACTTGCAATTCCTTCATCAAGGTCATTTATGTAAATTATGAACAACAATGGGCCCAAAACTGATCCTTGTGGAACGCTACTGGTGACAAATCCCCATTCAGATTTGACCCCATTAATGAATTTGAAGAACATAATTTGATTAATGAATCTCAGCATGGGTTTACGAGAGGTCGTTCCTGCCTGACAAATTTACTGACGTTTTTCAATAAAACATTTGAGGCAGTAGACAGTGATAAAGAATATGATATAGTTTACTTGGATTTCAGTAAGGCCTTCGATAGAGTACCTCACAAGAGACTCTTAAGAAAGGTGGCAGCTCATGGTATAGGAGGTAAAGTTCTAGCATGGATAGAGGCATGGCTTACCAATAGAAAGCAGAGAGTTTCCATTAATGGGGTCAAATCTGAATGGGGATTTGTCACTAGTGGCGTTCCACAAGGATCAGTTTTGGGCCCATTGTTGTTCATAATTTACATTAATGACCTTGATGAAGGAATTGCAAGTGACATGAGTAAATTTGCTGATGATACAAAAATAGGCCGTATAATTCATTCTGAGGAGGATAACAGTGAACTCCAGGAGGATTTGGATAAATTAATGTCTTGGTCTGAAAAGTGGCAGATGAAGTTCAATGTGGACAAGTGTAAGGTGCTTGTCGTTGGTAATGAAAATATCCCCCGAATTTATAAACTAGGTGAAGTTGAGCTTGATCATACAGAATGTGAAAAAGACTTGGGAGTCATGGTAAGCAGAAATCTAAAGCCAAGACAACAGTGCCTAAGTGTGCGCAATAAGGCTAACAGATTA
>WNWK01035932.1:0-19472 GCA_009830355.1 Cherax destructor | reverse complement strand
CTGGACCCACCACCCCCGCCCACACCGCCACCCAGTGAACTATGTAGAGGAGCCTGTATGTGTGAGTGTAGTTATTAACTACAAGACTGATGACTGACTACCTTGTAACTGCTACAAGACTAAGGATTGACTAATAATTAAATCATTAAAAACAAGGCAGGAGTCCTAAATAACTTGCCACCAATCATGTATAAAAAAGCAGCTCATGTTCTGTCCCCCATTATTGCAACACTGTTTAACAAATCTTTGAATATTCAACATTCCCATCCATACTCAAGACAGCAAGGGTTACCCCGATCCTCAGAGGCGGTGATCCTACAGAACTAAATAACTACAGATCAATATCTAACTTGCCTTTGCTCTCTAAAATCTTCGAAAAATAATACATAAACAAATCTACTCCTACCTCGTATTCCATAACATACTGAACCCTGCCAGTTTGGGTTTATGCCAAAAAAGGCATGAATGATGCAATTAGTATTCAGATGTTCGAATTACTATATACAGTAACTGAAAAAATGAATATTCTCTGGGGCTCTTCATAGACCTATGGGAAGCATTTGATACAGTAGAATACAATCTCTTGCACCTAAAACTAGAGAATTACGGGGTCAGAAGACACTCTCTCAATTACCTAAAGTCTTATCTTAGTGGTAGACACCAGTATGAATACACAAATGGCGTAACCTCCTGTAGTTGTTGGAGTGCCACAGGGAAGTGTCCTAGGTCCTCTACTCTTTCTTATTTACATCAATGACCTCCCAAATGCATCACAACTCCTTAAACCAGTTCCATTCACAGATGACACCACTTACATCTTCTCCCACCCAAACCCGGCTATACTTAGTAACACTGCAAACAGAGAGCTACATAAAATATCAAAATGGATGACGACCAACAAACTCACTTTCAATATAGACAAAACCTACTTCACGCTTTTGGAAACAGAACATTAAATATCCAGCTAAACATATCGATAAATGGTTCACCCATTACAAGACACACTGAGGGCAAATTTCTAGGTCTCCACCTTGACGGTAATCTTAAATTTCAGACCCACATCCAGCATATAACTATGAAAGTTTCCAAAACAGTAGGTATCCTCTCCAAGGTACGATACTATGTACCCCAAAGAACGTTCCTTACCTTATATCACTCTCTAATATATCCTTACCTCACATATGGTATTTGTGCTTGGGGATCTACCACGGCCAATCACCTTAACCCTTTAATAACCCAACAAAAAGTGGCAGAGCAGATGATCACAAACTCCTGCACCAGACAACACACACCACCACTCTTCAAAAGCTTGAACTTACTTAGTACACAAAATTTACACACTTATTATTGTGCCTACTATGTATACAGAATATTAAACTCCAATATCAACCCTCCACACAAACTTCTCCTAGACAGCTTCAACAGAATACACAGCCAAAACACGAGGCACAAAACACTTTTTGACATCCCTCGTGTCCGTCTCACACTATGCAAAAATGCAATGCACATAAAGGGACTGAAGATCTAGAACTCTCTGCCCAAAACAGCAAGAGGTCCACTGCCCACAAATCAATTTAGGACTATTCTCAAAAATCATCTTATCTCTCAATAACAACCATACCCACACTATGCTAAACTCTAACCAAATTTAAAGCAACTCAGCCATTATTACAGAGTTAAAAATGTATGATTGTATCATAAATTATTCTACCTCATATTAATAATAGAGTAAAATATTGAATATTTGTATTCTACACCTCTTCACCTGTCTAGGCTTAAGTAGTCTATAAGTATTAGGTAAAGTCTGCCCGAAATGCCTCGGCATGACAGTGGCTTTGTACCAATCAAATTATGAAACACAAACACACATTGTAACCTTAGCAAAGAAATAAAATTCTGATTTTGATTCTGATTTGAATATTTACACACTGTTGTCTGGGCTTTAGATCACTGCTAACCAGAACTCCCAAATATTTTTTGCAGTCAGAGATATTAAGATCTACATTATTTAGTTTATAAGTATCATGGTTATTTACCTTTCCGAAGCTTAGAACTTTGAATTTATCTATGTTAAACTGTATCTGCCACTTCCCGACCTTTACAATGTCAAATGTTCGAACTTCACAACACTTGTGACTTGAGACCTGATCTTTTTTTCTCCTCCTCCTCCTCTCCCTACCTCTTCTTCTTTCCTATTTTACTTTGTTTTCCTTTCTTCTGCCTAAGTGTGTTCTGTCCTTCAGTTTTCCCCACTGTGTTTTTGGTCCCACTCTTGTGGACCAGTAGGTCTCCTGTAGTGATCCTTTTTCTTGTCCTTAGACTGACCCCACTTCTACTACCACTACCACTACTACTACCACTACTACTATTACTACCACAACTACTACTACCACTACTATCACCACCATTACATTTTTTTCTCTATGACCCAGCCGTCACCCACCGAGGCAGGGTGACCTAAACAGAAAAACTAAAGTTTTTCTTTTTAACTTTAGTAATGTATAGAGGTGTTACTAGCTCCTTGCTCCCGGAATACAGGAGGTATTACTAGCCCCTTGCTCCCAGCATACAGGAGGTGTTACTAGTCCCTTGCTCCCGGCATACAGGTGTTACTAGCCCCTTGCTCCCAGCATACAGGTGTTACTAGCCCCTTGCTCCCGGCATACAGGTGTTACTAGCCCCTTGCTCTCGGCATACAGGTGTTACTATCCCCTTGCTCCCGGCATTTTAGTCACCTCTTATGACACGCATGGCTTACGGAGAAAGAATTCTGTTCCACTTCCCCATGGAGATAGGAAATAAACAAGAACAAGAACTAGTAAGAAAACAGAAGAAAACCAAGAGGGGTGTGTATATACAGTGGTCCCTCGGTTTTCGTGCATCTCCAAACTCGAACATTTATGTAAGTGTATTTTTGTAAGTGCTGTTGCAAGTGTATTTTTGGGGGTCTGAAATAGACTAACCTACGTGACATTATTTCTTAAGGAAGTAAATTCGTTCAGTAATGGCACTTGAGCAGCATTCTGGAACGAATTTTCGGCGAAAACTGAGGGACCACTGTATATGTTTGTACATGCATGTGTAGTGTGACCTAAGTGTAAGTAGAAGTAGCAAGATGTACCTGAAATCTTGCATGTTTATGAGACAGAGAAAAGACACCAGCAATCATACCATCATATAAAACAATTACAGGCTTCCATTTTACTTTCACTTGGCAGGACGGTAGTACCTCCCTGGACGGTTGCTGTCTACCAACCTACTACCACAGGATGGTAGTACCTCCCTGGGTGGTTGCTGTTAACCAACCTACTACTACAGGATGGTAGTACCTCCCTGGGTGGTTGCTGTCTACCAACCTACTACCACAGGATGGTAGTACCTCCCTGGGTGGTTGCTGTCTACCAACCTACTACCTAGAAGTCTGTATATATATATACATATACAGCCTGTCCTCACTTAACGACAGGGTTCTATTCCTAAGAGTAGGTTGGTAAGCTAATTAGCCGTTAAGTGAGGAGCATGCTATAATGGTAGTGGGTTTGTGTTGACCATCTTTGGATATTTTTTAATGTCACCTTTGCACCATTTATAACATTTTTAGTATATTTTAAATGTTTATACAGTAGTACAGTGGACCCCTGAGTTTCGGCCATAATTCATTCCAGAAGGCTGTTCAAGTGCCATTATCGAACGAATTTGTTCCCATAAGGAATAATGTAAAGTAGGTTAGTCCATTTCACAACCCCAAAAATACACTTACAAAAGCACTTACAATATTACACTTACATAACTGTTCGAGTTTTGAGGTGGTCGAAACTCGGGGGTCCACTGTATACTGTAATAAACAGTCTGAGTCGTTGGTAAACAAGTATGTTGCCAAGTGAAGAGAGGCCATATTTTTTATTTTTTTTAACTTAGTGTATGTGTGTGTCTGTTTAGTCGTATGTGTGGATGGTTTTAAGTTGCACAGGTTGGTAGTCTGGGAGGATCTCCACTGCCGCCGCCGCCGCTGCCACCACCACCACTAAATTTCAACTACTCAGATATGGAAAACTTGAGGAAATTAAAACCACATTGGAGTACAAAACAAATTCCAACCATACAATAGAGCAAAAAACTAAAGTGAAGGACCTGAGAGTGATAATGTCAGAGGATCTCACTTTCAAAGATCACAATTATGTATCAATCGCATCTACTTGATAAATGACAAGATGGATAATGAGAACCTTCAAAACTAGGTATGCCAAGCCCATGATGACACTTTTTAAATCGCTTGTTCTCTCTAGTGGGTGTGGGTGGGTGTGAGTTGACCTGCCTCGCATGGGCTAGTAGGCCTGCTGCAGTGCTTCTTTTTTCTTATAATCTTAATGAGAAAGGAAGACATCTACAATGACAAAGCCATGACGAAGATTCATAAAAGGAAAGTTGTGTGTAAGTGATGCTTCAACAGGACGACGACTGCTAGAAGTAGTGTAGATGGTGACTGTGAAGGCTAGAAGTAGTGTAGATGGTGACTGTGAAGGCTAGAAGTAGTGTAGATAGTGACTTTGAAGGCTAGAAGTAGTGTAGATGGTGACTGTGAAGGCTAGAAGTAGTGTAGATAGTGACTGTGAAGGATAGAAGTAGTGTAGATGGTGACCGTGATGGCTAGAAGTAGTGTAGATAGTGACTGTGAAGGCTAGAAGTAGTGTAGATGGTGACTGTGAAGGCTAGAAGTAGTGTAGATGGTGACTGTGAAGGTTAGAAGTAGTGTAGATGGTGACTGTGAAGGCTAGAAGTAGTGTAGATGGTGACTGTGAAGGCTAGAAGTAGGTAGATGGATGATGTGAAGGCTAGAAGTAGTGTAGATGTGACTGTGAAGGCTAGAAGTAGTGTAGATGAGTGAATGTGAAGGATAAAAAAGTGTAGATGGTGACTGTGAAGGCTAGAAGTAGTGTAGATGGTGACGGAAATAAATGGTATAAATACGAACAATGGAAAATAAACACATAAGAGTATAATGTGATCCTTTGAAGGCTACAAGAGTGCTTTATCGAAGTAACGAGACAGATCTACCTGGAAAATGAACACATAAGGAGATATATATATGTACAGTCAGGTGGAGAATGCTGGGTCAGGTGGAGAAAGCTGCATGTGACAGTCTTAAAAGTAGTGTGATAGTTAAAAACATTGTGTGACTTAAAGGACCTGCAGTGTACCATTCCTGAGTTCTAGGTGGGATAGCGTTGAAGAAGTTTCTTGGCAATAGGTTCAGCTATATTGTAGAAGCCGTTGTTCTGGTTGAAGTTGTTGGATGTACAGATGAGTGATGATTCTAGGATTCTTCGGTATTGCGTGTTGTCTCTCTGGCGATGAGTCTTGCATTTCTGTAGTTGATTAAATGGTTGTGTAAATTTCGGTGTTGAACACAGGCATTTCTTGAGTCATCAGATCTGCCTGCGTACTGGTGTTCTGAAATGCGTGTTTGTAGGTCTCTGGATGTTTCGCCAACGTATAATTTGCTGCAGCCATTACAAGGGATTGTGTATACCCCTGCCGTGGATTGAAGCTTTTCCTGTCTGTTACTGGTAATGTCCTTGATGGTGGTGGATGTGGAGGTGGATACTCGGAATGAGGTCTTAGAAAAATGTTGGAAACTTGTTTGGAAATGGAGTTGGTTGGAAGGACTATGTATCTCTTCTCAGCAGTGTCTTCTCTGGGTGTGTTGAAGATGTTTAATGCCCGTCGTCTGCAGTCTCTAATGAAGTGACGAGGATAGTGAAGTTTGGAAAAAACTTGTTCAATGAGGGAGCATTCTTCTTCAAGGAACTCACTGCTGCAGATTCTGAGTGCACGCAGGAAAAAGCCTATAATTACACCACGTTTAATTTTGGTGTCGTGGTGAGAGTAGAAGTGGAGAAGATCGTGTTGATTGGTAGGTTTTCGATAGACTTTAAAACGAAGTTCATGGTCAGCTTTGCAGAGAAGAACATCAAGGAAAGGAAGAGTGTTGTCGACTTCTTCTTCTAGACACAATTTTCTTCGTGACTGTATCCAAGAAATGGTGTTACCAAGATCTACTCCTCCTCAAATTGCCAACATTAAACCTCCTTTCTCCGCAACTGCACGAACTTACCTTGAAGAGTGTGCAGATGACCTGAACAACGCTACAAAGGAAACTTTTCTCCAAGCCAGGACACTAGGCACGACACTCCGGGGTAACATGAACAGACACACCGCCGAAATTATTCGCAGCAGAGTTACCACAGCTAATGTTCAGCAAAAAATCAGACTTACTAGGAAACTCCAAACTCTCTGCGATAATTCTCAGTGGAAAAGTTTAGGAAGACCTGAAATTATTCAAAATCTTTCAACTCGTCCACTGTCAACCACAGAAACTGAAGCCCTCAGCTTAGGTCTCAAATTTGCAACAGGAATCACGAAACCAAAACAAGACCTCAATTTCATCGCTAAAAACTACAGACACAATGACTCCGATTTCCAAAAAGGCTATCTTCAAGGCATCATCTCAGCAGCCATCTCTACACACAGTACCCCAGTCATACCTCGACGTTACATCATTGCACTTAAAACTTTAGCAGAAGACACGACCATCAGGGTTACCACCGCTGATAAAGGAGGTGGTGTCGTAATCTTGAACACTGACGATTACAGGAACAAAATGCTTAATCTACTTAATGACCCAGATACCTACAAACCTCTCACTACTAATCAAGTGGACAACCTCACCAAAACATTTCTTCACAAGACTCGCCGCATTCTGAGGGAATCAGAACTAGGAAAGAAACTTCTACACACCATTCCCAGCAACCCCAGACCTGCCAGAATGTACGGTCTGCCAAAAACTCACAAACTAGGTATCCCATTGAGGCCCATATCCTCGGGAATAGGCAGTGCTCCCCACCAAATCTCAGGAATTCTCGCTAAACACCATTCCAAACTTTTGGGCACCATCAGTCCAGCACATCTCAAACACTCTGGTGACCTTCTCAATCGCATTCGCAACATCAACATCAGAAACAAGAAACTCTCCAGCCTTGATGTAACATCCCTATTCACCAAAGTACCTACTACACAAGCTATCGATCTCTTGACGACTCGCTTGATCTTCCTCTTCCAGCCAGCGATTTCATTGACCTTGTTGAACTATGTGTGGGCTTTACATGTTTCTCTTTCGAAAACCAGATCTTTCAGCAAACTTTTGGACTACCCATGGGATCGCCACTTAGTGCCATCCTTGCGAACCTATATATGGAACATTTGGAAGCCGAGCGATTTTCCACTATTATTCCCTCTTCTGTCACCTGGCTTCGTTATGTTGACGACATTCTCATCATAACTCCCAGACGCTTCAACGTTCAAGCTCTCCAACACGAACTCAACCAGGTTGAGCCATCAATCCAGTTTACACTAGAAGAAGAAGTCGACAAACACTCTTCCTTTCCTTGATGTTCTTCTCTGCAAAGCTGACCATGAACTTCGTTTTAAAGTCTATCGAAAACCTACCAATCAACACGATCTTCTCCACTTCTACTCTCACCACGACACCAAAATTAAACGTGGTGTAATTATAGGCTTTTTCCTGCGCGCACTCAGAATCTGCAGCAGTGAGTTCCTTGAAGAAGAATGCTCCCTCATTGAACAAGTTTTTTCCAAACTTCACTATCCTCGTCACTTCATTAGAGACTGCAGACGACGGGCATTAAACATCTTCAACACACCCAGAGAAGACACTGCTGAGAAGAGATACATAGTCCTTCCCACCAACTCCATTTCCAAACAAGTATCCAACATTTTTTCTAAGACTTCATTCCGAGTATCCACCTCCACATCCACCACCATCAAGGACATTACCAGTAACAGACAGGAAAAGCTTCAATCCACGGCAGGGGTATACACAATCCCTTGTAATGGCTGCAGAAAATTATACGTTGGTGAAACATCCAGAGACCTACAAACACGCATTTCAGAACACCAGTACGCAGGCAGATCTGACGACTCAAGAAATGCCTGTGTTCAACACCGAAATTTACACAACCATTTAATCAACTACAGAAACGCAAGACTCATCGCCAGAGAAGACAACACGCAATACCGAAGAATCCTAGAATCATCACTCATCTGTACATCCAACAACTTCAACCAGAACAACGGCTTCTACAACATAGCTGAACCTATTGCCAAGAAACTTCTTCAACGCTATCCCACCTAGAACTCAAGAATGGTACACTGCAGGTCCTTTAAGTCACACAATGTTTTTAACTATCACACTACTTTTAAGACTGTCACATGCAGCTTTCTCCACCTGACCCAGCATTCTCCACCTGACTGTACCCTATATATATCTCCATGTTGCTCATTTTCCAGGTAGATCTGTCTGTGACTCGATAAAGCCCACTGCGTGGGCGAAACGTTGTCAATAAAGGATCACATTATACTGCTTATGTGTTTATTTTTCCGTAGATGGTGACTGTGAAGGCTAGAAGTAGTGTAGATAACATAAGAACATAAGAAAGGAGGAACACTGCAGCAGGCCTGTTGGCTCATACTAGGCAGGTCCTTCACATTCCATCCCACTAACAGAACATTTGTTCAACCTAATTTTCAATGCTACCCAAGAAATAAGCTTTGATCATTTTATTTACTCATGTGCAATTCCCACTCAAATCCAACCTCTCTCACTCATGAATTTGTCCAACCTAAATTTAAAACTACCCAAGGTCCTTGCTTCAATAACCCTACTAGGCAGACTGTTCCACTCATCAACTACCCTATTTCCAAACCAATACTTTCCTATATCCTCTCGAAATCTAAACTTATCCAACTTGAATCCATTATTGCGGGTTCTCTCTTGGAGAGATACCCTCAAGACCTTATTTATATCCCCTTTGTTAATACCCATTTTCCACTTGTATACCTCGATCATGTCTCCCTCATTCTACGTCTTACAAGTGAATGTAATTTAAGGGTCTTCAATCTTTCTTCGTAAGGAAGATTTCTAATGCTATGTATTAATTTAGTCATTCTACGCTGAATGTTTTCTAACAAATTTATGTCCATTCTGTAATATGGAGACCAAAACTGAGCTGCGTAATCTAGGTGAGGCCTTACTAATGATGTATAAAGCTGTAATATAACCTCTGGACTTCTGTTGCTAACACTTCTTGATATAAATCCCAGTAATCTATTTGCCTTATAACGTATGCTTAGGCATTGCTGTCTTGGTTTAAGGTTGCTGCTTACCATCACCCCCAAGTCCTTCTCGCAATCTGTGTGGCTAAGTTCTACGTTATTTAACTTATAAGTGCTTGGGTTATGGACACTCCCGAGCTTCAGAACCTTGCATTTATCTACATTGAACTGCATCTGCCACTTTTCTGACCACGAATTAAGTTTGTCTAAATCTTCCTGAAGTTCTCTGACATCAATGTTTGATGTGAAGGCTAGAAGTAGTGTAGATGGTGACTGTGAAGGCTAGAAGTAGTGTAGATAGTGACTGTGAAGGTTAGAAGTAGTGTATATAGTGACTGTGAAGGCTAGAAGTAGTGTAGATGGTGACTGTGAAGGCTAGAAGTAGTGTAGATAGTGACTGTGAAGGCTAGAAGTAGTGTAGATAGTGACTGTGAAGGCTAGAAGTAGTGTAGATAGTGACTGTGAAGGTTAGAAGTAGTGTAGATAGTGACTGTGAAGGCTAGAAGTAGTGTAGATGGTGACTGTGAAGGCTAGAAGTAGTGTATATACTGATTGTGAAGGTTAGTAGTGTAGATAGTGACTGTGAAGGCTAGAAGTAGTGTAGATGGTGACTGTGAAGGCTAGAAGTAGTGTATATACTGATTGTGAAGGTTAGTAGTGTATATAGTGACTGTGAAGGCTAGAAGTAGTGTAGATAGTGACTGTGAAGGCTAGACGTAGTGTAGATAGTGACTGCGAAGGCTAGAGGTAGTGTAGATAGTGACTGTGAAAGCTAGAAGTAGTGTAGATAGTGACTATGAAGGCTAGAAGTAGTGTAGATAGTGACTGTGAAAGCTAGAAGTAGTGTAGATAATGATTGTGAAGGCTAGAAGTAGTGTAGATAGTGACTGTGAAGGCTAGAAGTAGTGTAGATAGTGACTGTGAATGCTAGAAGTAGTGTAGATAGTGACTGTGAAGGCTAGAAGTAGTGTAGATAGTGACTGTGACGGCTAGAAGTAGTGTAGATAGTGACTGTGAAGGCTAGAAGTAGTGTATATAGTGATTGTGAAGGCTAGAAGAAGTGTAGAGAGTGACTGTGAAGGCTAGAAGTAGTGTAGATTGTGAATGAGAAAGCTAGAAGTAGTGTAGATGGTGACTGTGAAAGCTAAAAGTAGTGTAGATAGTGACTGTGAAGGCTAGAAGTAGTGTAGATAGTGACTTTGAAGGTTACAAGTAGTGTAGATAGTGACTGTGAAGGCTAGAAGTAGTGTAGATAGTAACTGTGAAGGTAAGAATTAGTGTAGATGGTGTCTGTGAAGGCTAGAAGTAGTGTAGATGGTGACTGTGAAAGCTAGAAGTAGTGTAGATGGTGACTGTGAAGGCTAGAAGTAGTGTAGATGGTGACTGTGAAGGCTAGAAGTAGAGTAGATGGTGACTGTGAAGGCTAGAAGTAGTGTAGATGGTGACTGTGAAGGCTAGAAGTAGGGTAGATGGTGACTGTGAAGGCTAGTAGTGTAGATGGTGACTGTGAAGGCTAGTAGTGTAAATGGTGACTGTGAAGGCTAGAAGTAGTAGTAGTGACTGTGAAGGCTAGAAGTAGTGTAGATAGTGACTATGAAGGCTAGAAGTAGTATGGATAGTGACTGTGAAAGCTAGAAGTAGTGTAGATGGTGACTGTGAAGGCTAGAAGTAGTGTAGATAGTGACTGCGAAGGCTAGAAGTAGTGTAGATAGTGACTGAAGGATAGAAGTAGTGTGGATAGTGACTGTGAAGGCTAGAAGTAGTGTAGATAGTGACTGTGAAGGCTAGATGTACTGTAGATAGTGACTGTGAGGGTTAGAAGTAGTGTAGATAGTGACTGTGAAGGCTAGAAGTAGTGTAGATGGTGACTGTGAAGGCTAGAAGTAGTGTAGTGACTGTGAAGGTTAAAAGTAGTGTAGATAGTGACTGTGAAGGCTAGAAGTAGTGTAGATGGTGACTATGAAGGCTAGAAGTAGTGTAGATATTGACTGTGAAGGTTAAAAGTAGTGTAGATAGTGACTGTGAAGGCTAGAAGTAGTGTAGATGGTGACTGTGAAGGCTAGAAGTAGTGTAGATAGTGACTGTGAAGGCTAGAAGTAGTGTTGATAGTGATTGTGAAGGCTAGAAGTAGTGTAGATAGTGACTGTGAAGGTTAGAAGTAGTGTAGATAGTGACTGTGAAGGCTAGAAGTAGTGTAGATAGTGACTGTGAAGGCTAGAAGTAGTGTATATACTGTGAAGGTTAGAAGTAGTGTAGATAGTGACTGTGAAGGCTAGAAGTAGTGTAGATAGTGACTGTGAAGGCTAGAAGTAGTGTACATAGTGACTGTGAAGGCTGTTCAACAAGGCTAGAAGTTGTGTATATACTGTGAAGGTTAGATGTAGTGTAGTGACTGTGAAGGCTAGAAGTAGTGTAGATAGTGACTGTGAAGGCTAGAAGTAGTGTAGATAGTGACTGTGAAGGCTAGAAGTAGTGTAGATGGTGACTGTGAAGGCTAGAAGTAGTGTAGATAGTGACTGTGAAGGCTAGAAGTAGTGTAGATAGTGACTGTGAAGGCTAGAAGTAGTGTAGATGGTGACTGTGAGCTAAGAGTGTAGATAGTGACTGTGAAGGCTAGAGGTGTATTACTGTGAAGGCTAGAAGTAGTGTAGATAGTGACTGTGAAGGCTAGAAGTAGTGTAGATAGTGACTGTGAAGGCTGAAGTAGTGAGATAGTGACTGTGAAGGCTAGAAGTAGTGTAGATAGTGACTGTGAAGGTTAGAAGTAGTGTAGATAGTGACTGTGAAGGTGAAAGTGGACTTAGAAGTAGTGTAGATAGTGACTGTGAAGGCTAGAAGTAGTGTAGATGGTGACTGTGAAGGCTAGAAGTAGTTAGATAGTGACTGTGAAGGCTAGAAGTAGTGTAGATAGTGACTGTGAAGGCTAGAAGTAGTGTAGATGGTGACTGTGAAGGCTAAAGTGGTAGATGTGACTGTGAAGGCTAGAAGTAGTGTAGATAGTGACTGTGAAGGCTAGAAGTAGTGTAGATAGTGACTGTGAAGGTAAAGTATGTAGATGTGACTGTGAAGGCTAGAGTAGTGTAGATGTGACGTGAAGGCTAAATAGTGTAATACTGTGAAGGTTAGTATGAAGTGACTGTGAAGGCTAGAAGTAGTGTAGATAGTGACTGAAGGCAGATAGTGTAGATAGTGACTGTGAAGGCTAGAAGTAGTGTAGATAGTGACTGTGAAGGCTGAAGTAGTGTAGATGGTGACTGTGAAGGCTAGAATGTAGATAGTGACTGTGAAGGCTAGAAGTAGTGTAGATAGTGACTGTGAAGGCTAGAAGTAGTGTAATGGTGACTGTAAGGCTAGAAGTAGTGTAGATGGTGACTGTGAAGCTAGAAGTAGTGTAGATAGTGACTGTGAAGGCTAGAAGTAGTTAGATAGTGACTGTGAAGGCTAGAAGTGAGATGGTGACTGTGAAGGCTAGAAGTAGTGTAGATGGTGACTGTGAGAGCTGAAGGTGTGTAGTATGACTGTGAAGGCTAGAGTAGTGTAAGTGACTGTGAAGGCTAGAAGTAGTGTAGATAGTGACTGTGAAGGCTAGAAGTAGTGAATAGTGACTGTGAAGGCTAGAAGTAGTGTAGATAGTGACTGTGAGGTTAGAAGTATTAGATAGTGACTGTGACAAGTGTAATGGTGACTGTGAAGGCTATAGATAGTGACTTAAGGTAAAGTGTGTAATAGTGACTGTGAAGGTATAATTGTAAGGAATTATTACTGTGAAGCAATGTGAATGACTGTGAAGGCTAAAGTATGTATACTGAAGGTAAAGGTAGATATGACTGGAAGGCTAGAAGTAGTGTTAGTGACTGTGAAGGCAAGATAGATATATGTGTGGGCTAGAATAGTGTAATAGTGACTGTGAATAAAGTGTAGATAGTGACTGTAAGCTGAAGTATGTAATTGACTGAAGGCAAAGTATGTAGATGGTGACTGTGAAGGCTAAAGTGTGTTTTGTGAAGGCAGAGTTATGACTGTGAAGGCTAGAAGTAGTGTAGATAGTGACTGTGAAGGCAGAAGTAAGTGTAAAATAGTGATGTGAAGGCTAGAAGTAGTGTAGATAGTGACTGTGAAGGCTAAAGTAGGTAGATGTGACTGTGAAGGCTAAAGTAGTAGATAGTGACTGAAGGTAGAAGTAGTGTAGATGTGACTGTGAAGGCTAGATGTAGTGTAATGTGACTGTGAAGGCTAAGTAGTGTAGATAGTGACTGTGAAGGTAGAAGTATGTAGATGGTGACTGTGAAGGCTAAAAGTGAGATAGTGACTGTGAAGGTAAGTAGTGTAGATAGTGACTGTAAGGCTAGAAGTAGTGTAGATGGTGACTGTGAAGGCTAGAAGTAGTGTAGTGTGACTGTGAAGGCTAGAAGTAGTGTGATAGTGACTGTGAAGGCTATAGTGTAGATGGTGACTGTGAAGGCTAGAAGTAGTGTAGATAGTGACTGTGAAGGCTAAGTAGTGTAGATAGTGACTTTGTACAATGGTTGGTTCGAACTGTAGGGCCCTGCTGTATACCGGTTAGGTTCTGGGCTACGGGGCCCCTTGTACATGGTTAGGTTCTGGGCACTGGGGCCCTGCACCCGGGTTGGTTCTGGGCTACTGTGGGCCCGTTGTCCCAGGTTGGTTCGGTCAGGGCCCAACTTGCATGGGGTTAGGTTCTGGGCTCTGTGGGCCCCAAACAGGTTGGTTGTGGTAATGGGGCCCTGCTTGTATATCGGTTTTGGTTCTGGGCACTGGGGCCCCCTTGCCCGGTTGGTTCTGGGCTACTGTAGGGCCCCATTTTAAAGGTTGGTTCTACTTGGGCCCCGCTTTAACCAGGTTGGTTCGGGGGCAACGTACCCCCTTGCCCCGGTTTTGGTTTTTGGTCTTGGGCCCGCTTGCACCAGGTTTTTTTGGGCTCTGTGGGCCCCCTGCATGAAAGGTTGGTTTTTAAGGGGCCCCCGTTTACCCCGGTTAAGTTCGGGGCACTGTGGGCCCCCCGCTTTAAAGGGGTTAGTTCTGGGCTACTGGGGGGAACCCCGGTTGGTTCTGGGCACTGGGGCCCGGACCCAGGTTAATTCGGGCCTGAGGGCCCCCTTGTACCGGGTTGGTTCGGGCAATGGGGGCCCTGCTTGTCCCGGTTTGGTTCGGGCTCTAGGGGGCCCCGCATGTACACCAGATTGGCGGCAATGTAGGGCCCCGCACACCGGTTTGGTTCCTGGGCTACTATGGGTCCCGCTTTAAAGGTTGGTTCTTGGCATTGGGGCCCCGGTCACCAGGTTAATTTTGGGCTACTGTGGGCCCCCTTGTACACCAGGTTGGTTCTGGGTAATGTGGGCCTGTTTGTCCCCCAGGTTAAGTTGGGGGCATGTGGGCCCCGTTTGTACACCAGGTTGGTCGGGGTCGGGGCCCGCTGCACCGGTTGGGTTCTGGGTAATGTGGGTTTGTCATCAGGTGGTTCGGGGCTATTTTTGGCCCCTTGTACCCGGTTTTGGGTTTGGGGGGGCCCGGGGGCCCGCTTGTAAAGGGTTTTGGTTCTGGGCTAATGTGGGCCCTGCTTGTCCCCCAGGTTTGGTTCTCTATAGGCCCGCGCCCAGGTTAGGTTTTTGGTACTGGGGCCCCGTTTGTACACCAGGTTAATTTTGGGGCACTGTGGGCCCCCTTTAAAGGTTGGTTCCGGGAACTGGGGCCCCGTTTGCCCCCAGGAATTCTGGGCACTGTACCCCGCTTGTACCCAGGTTAGGTACGGGCCTGTAGGGCCCCCCGTTGTACACCAGGAAAGTTTTGGGGCTCTGGGGCCCGCTTGCCCCAGGTTGGTACGGGGCCCTTGTGGCCCCCCACTTGGGGCCGGTTGGTTCGGGGCTCTGTGGGCTCCGTTGTAGACCAGGTTAGGTTCGGGGCCTTTAGGGCCCCTTGACACCAGGTTAGGTAGGGGCCTGAGCCCGCTTGACAAGGTTGGGTTCTGGGAACTGTGGGCCCCCCTTTTACCCAGGTTGGTTCGGGCTACTGTAGGGCCCGCTTGTCCGGTTTGGTTCGGGGCTACTGTAGGGCCCCGCCCCCGGTTTTCGGGGCTAATGTGGGCCCTCTTGTACACCAGGTTTGGTTCGGGTACTGTGGGTCCCCTTTTCCCCAGGTTGGTTCTTTTGGGGCCCTTTTTAAAGGTTAAGTTCTGGGTACGGGGCCCCCACACCGGTTGGTTCCTACTGGGATTTGTTTGACCGGGTTTGGGGTTTTGGCTACGGGGCCCCATCCCAGGTTAGGTTCGGGGGCTCTGTGGACCCCGTACCGGTTGGTTTTGGGCACTGGGGCCCTGTTGCCCCGGGTTAGGCTCTTGTACCCCCTTGCACACCAGGTTGGTTCTGGGCTCTGTAGGACCTGGTTTGACACCGGTTTTGGTTCCGGGCCCCTTTTGGGGCCCCCCAGGTTGGTTCGGGGTTTGGGGGACCCCTTGCCGGTTGGTTTGGGGAAAAACTGGGGCCCCCCCGCACCCAGGTTAGGTTCTGGGCTACTGTAGGACCTCGTTTTCCCCGGTTGGTTTTTGGGAACTGTGGGCCCCCTGCGACACCAGGTTAGGTTCTGGGCTACGGACCCCGCTTGAAAAGGTTAGGTTCTGGGTTTAAAAGGCCCCTTTTTTCCGGGGTTGGGTTCTGGCTCGAGGGGTGTTGACACCAGGTTGGTTCTGGCTACTGTGGGCCCCTTTTTACATAATGTTAAAGGCAGGGACAAAAGTTCTGACAAATGTCCTAAAAATTTGTCCAATTAAGGGGGCTGAGGCTGAACAATTAAACCCCCTAACAAGTGTTCAGTTGTGAAAAACGGCCTTTTGGACCAGGTTGGTTCCGGCTCCTTTTAAAATTTATCAGCGGTTTTGGTTCCTGTGGGGCCCTGTTTTTACAGGGTTAGGTTCTGGGCTACTGTAAGACCCTGTTTCAGGTTAGGTTCCTGGCTACTGTAGGCCCCTTTTTAAACAGATTATTTCCCCTGGCTACTGGGGGCCCCTTTTTCAGGTTGGTTCGGGGCTTGGGGCCCTGTTTAACAGGTTAGGTTCCCCTTTGTGGGCCCTTTTTATACAGCAGGTTAGGCTGGGCTACTTCTCTGTTTATACAGCAGGTTAGGTTCCAGGCTACTGTGGACCCCACACAGCAGGTTATGTTCCTGGCTACTGTGGGCCCTGTTTATACAGCGGGTTTGGGGCCCGGGGTCCTGTAGGACCCCCCCTTATACACAGGTTGGTTTTGGGCTCCTGTGGACCCCTTTATACAGCAGGTTTTTTCGGGTTTCCCCCAAAGTGAAACATCCCCCTTTTTTTTTTCACTTTCAAATACAAAGGGGTACCTTATGCTTTAATTTTTTCCCCAGGACCTTGGACTTAAAAAAAAACAGGTTTATACCAAACAAATTTTCCCTAAGAAATGGGGGGAAAAACGATTAACCTTCCCCTTTAAAAAAGAAATTTTTATTTTATTGGCAAAAAAAACCTTGGGGGGTTTATAAATAATTTAAACACTTTTAATACAAAAATATGTAATTTAAACCGCTTAATACTAAAAATAAATACAAAAAAACTTAGATGAAATAAATGAAAATTTAACCTCACTTTACTTTGCTGAAAGAGTAGGTCCTACTAGCATAGTGCTGAGAAGGGGGGGGGGAAATTTATTGTTTGGAAGGTGCCCCCCCTTCTTTTTTCCCCCCTTTTTACCCTTTTGGACCTGGTTGAAGCTCACCCAGGTTTGATTTCTAAAAATCTGTCAAAAAATTTTTTGCTTCGCCTTCTCCTCAGGATGTTTAAAAAATGGACATTTTCGGGGTCTTTAAAAATTTTCTATTACACTTGTTTGGGCTTTGTTGGGGTGATTTTCTTCCCAAATTTTTTTGGGGCGCCCACCATTTGGAAAAGGTTCCTTGATTAATGAAGTAGGGGCTTCCTCATCCCCCCTCTTCCGGGCCTAAAAGGGGTGCACCCATCTTAGTCTTGTGCTCCTCCTTCCCCAAGTTCCTGCAGCTCCTCAGTGGTCAGCTCTTCCCTGTGCGTGCGGTGTCATGACTCTTTTTGACCCATACAAGTTCTAGAGGAAATGTTCCAAAAAAAGGGATTATCCCAAAACAAAAATTTCCCCCCCCCAAACGGGGCTATCCCCAAAGTTGGACTTTTTAAAAGTGGACATATCCCGGGGGTACCACTGTACATAAAAAGCCTGATAACATTTTTTAACTATCTTTTTTTAAAAGTAAGTAAAAAGGGGCTGGGCCCAAAAAATATGCATATAAGTACAAAATTTACTTACCTTAAAATTTTTTCCCATCCTTAGCTTAAAAAGGTGAATAGTGAATTTTTTTATTTCAAGCCTGAATAAATGAAGAATGGATAATGAAACACTGTAAAGTGAAGCCCTGTAAACGGGGCACTGTAAACAAAGCACTGTAAAAAAGGGGGCCCCCCAAACAAGCCCCCTGTAAAACAGGGCCCTGCAAAGTGGGGTCCTGTAATGTGAAGGCTTTAAAACGGGTTCCCCTTAAATTGAAATTTAAATGGGGGTCTCCTGTATTAGTTATTTTGGGGGCCAGTATTCCCAACAGTACCTAGGGGCTACTAGTGCCAGTTTTTCTTACAAACAGTGCCTGGTACTACTAGTGCCAGTTTTCTTACAACAGTGCCTAGGTACTACTGGGGCCCCCATTTCTTCCCTCAATTGCAAAGGGGGGACTAGTGCCAGTATTACTTACAGCCGTGCCTAGGGGGGTGCCAAGGCCGGGGGGGCAGCAGGGGTTGAGTCCGGGAGCGGTGGTTGGATTCTGCTTTTGCGTCTACAATAACAAGTCGAATCGGGGAGACCATTACAAAAAAAAATTCAAAGACATTAAAAAATTTTTATACCCGGGGCAAACAATTTTTTCAGAGTTTATATGGTTTTGTGTTATGTCTATGTCAGGTGCCAGGTAAGCTTTTCCCCGGGATGGTGGACATCGTCCTCTGTGTTTACAAGGGGAAGTCAAATTGATTAATTACCTAAAATAATCATCAAAAAACATTTAAAAATTTTAAAAAAATTCAAAGCAATTTTTTCAGAAGTTAGAGAGGTGTGGGAAGGGACTGTGCAGGGGGACGTCCGGGGGGGCGGACCATGGGTGGTAAAAAGGGTTTTTGGGGAAACCATGATCGGCCCCCCAGGTTCTTGATGTGGAATTCTGGGTGAACTGTGTCGAAGCCTGGGTATAAGTCACCATGGGGGGGGCCCCTGCCAACCCCTGCTGGGAAACCTTTAAATCTCCATTCTTGTTCTGTCCTGTAGCCCCGTCTTCCCTCAGCCAAAAGTCTATTATGGTTGGCCGTTGTCATTGTGTCAGCCGTCTCTTTTCCCCCCCAACCATAGTTTATTAAACCATTCTCTTTTAAATCATCTAACCTCTTGGGAGAGTTCCTGTAAATTTAAAAGAACACTTTACACTGTTCCTTTTAAAAAAACCCAAAAAAAGTTGATGCAGTCTTGTTGTATTATACCATGGTACAACCAGGTTGTTTCTACTGGGGGCTGGGGGTTGAAATCTTGGACCCCACATGTTTTAAAGCTCTGGCTTAACTTTTAAAGGGGTAACAAAATAACCCCAGGATATTAAAAAACTCTAGGAAATTGAGATAATACTAGGATTCCCTTGGGGAAAAATACAGGGGTAACTTGAGATAATACTAAAGGATACTTCAAAAAAAACCCCCAGGGAACTTAGGATAATACTAAGATAACCTAGCATAATCCCAGAATAACTCCCTGTCTTTGGATAATCGGGGTATCCTGGGGGGGGTGTTCTGGGGTCCCAAGCTCCCACGGCCCCGGGCTGTGACCAGGGGTTTTCAGGGGGATCAGGACCTGATCAACCCCGGCTGTTAGTGCTGGCTGCATAAAAACCCCCCCCATAAACCCCCCAACCCGGCTCAGGCACTGACTTTATGTGCCTCTCCAGAGCCTTCCTGAAGACATTCAGGGTCCCGAAAACAACCAGGGTCCTGAAGACAACCTGGGGGGCCTGAAGACAGCCAGGGGGTTTTGAAAACCAGAGGGCCGAAGACACCCGGGGTCTTGAAACAGCCCGGGGGGGTTTAAGGGGGAAACCCGGGTCTTTAAAAAGCCCGGGTCTTGAAGAAAGCCAGGGTCGAAAAAAGCCATGAGTCTTTAAAACAGCCAGGGTTGAAAAGCCCGGGTCGAAAACAGCCCAAGGGGCTTGAAGCAAGGGGTCAAATTTCTCCCCTTTTTAAAAGCTGG